>JAHHUM010000610.1:433481-732000 GCA_036173005.1 Crenichthys baileyi
CAAAATTATGATGTGGGGACCGAGAAACTGTTGGCAGTCAAGTTGGCTCTCGAGGAGTGGAGGCATTGGCTAGGGGGGCTAAGGAACCGTTTCTTGTAGGGACAGATCATAAGAACCGGGGTTACCTGAGATCAGCGAAGCGCCTTAATCCCAGGCCGGGCAAGGTGGGCTCTTTTTTTTTGAAGATTCAACTTCTCTTTGTCTTTCAGACCTGGAGTCAAAAATGGCAAACCAGACGCCCTGTCCAGAATACAGGAACCCTCCGAGTCACAGACCTCTGGGGAGGATGAGTTTATTCTTCCGGAATCATTGAGACTCTGTGTCACCATGTTGGAGTTGGAGGGAGAGGTTAAAGATGTCACCAAAGACCTCCCTATCCCAACTTCATGCCCACCTGACCGGTGTTTTGTCCCGGAACGCCTCGTACCCAAGGTACTGAATTCATGCCATAATTCACCTCTGTTCTGTCATCCTGGTATCAGCAGGACATTACAGATTGTCCGAACTCAGTTTTGGTGGCCATCTCTTGTCAAAGATGTCACAGATTACGTCACGGCCTGTACTCAATGTTCCCAAGCCAAGTCTTCTCATCGCCCTCCTGCTGGACTCTTGCATCCCCTACCTATTCCCTGGTCACACATAGCCATGGACTTCGTCACAGTTTTGCCAGTTTCTAATGGTTTCACAGTTCTGTTAACCATCATCGACAGATATTCTAAAATGGTTCACCTAGTCCCTCTCAAAAAGTTGCCCTCAGCCAAGGAAATGGGGGACATTCTGGCACGTGAGGTTTTTTCGCCTTCACGGCATACCCACAGACATTGTCTCAGACAGAGGGCCCCAGTTTGTGCACGTTTCTGGAAAAGAGTTTTGTTCCTTGCTGGGGATTACTGTTAGTTTTGTCCTCAGGATTTCACCCACAGTCGGATGGACAGACGGAGAGGGCCCAAACCAGGAGGTGGAGACCAAACTTCGCACACTATGTGAGTCCGACGCAACCAAATGGTCTCAAAATTTACCCTGGGTTGAATATCCCTGTCAACACCCTCCCGGCTAGTGCCACGGGGTTATCCCTTTCCAAGTTGTGTTTGGTTTTCAGCCACCCTTGTTTCACTGTCCAGGAGAAAGAGGCTGAGGTTCCTTCTGCTCAGGCCGCGGCCCTAAGATGTCAGCGCATCTGGAGGAAGGCAAGAAGGTCTATGATCAGAATGTCGGAGGTGCAGGCACGCACAGCAAATCGTCGGAGAATCCCTGCTCCAAGCTACAAGGTGGGACAGAAGGTTTGGCTATCCACCAAGGACCTCCCGCTTCTGGTTGACTCCCGTAAGCTGGCACCTCGTTTTGTGGGACCCTTTCCCATATCCAAGATCATCAATCCTGTGGCTGTTCGTTTACGTCTGCCTCGTGCCATGAGAGTTCACCCTACCTTCCACGTGTCCCGGATCAAGCCCTATGTGGTGTCCCGTCTCGGGACTTATCACTTTGTGTTTGGCTGAATTTGGGTTCTCTTTCTCTGGTCGTGATATCATCAGCATAACAAGATGACTTATCATTTACATGAACAAACTGGAATCTGTCAGACAAATAAGATTTAAACCAGCCTAGCGCTGTTCCCCTGATCCCTACGGCATATTCCACCCTTTCTAAGAGAATATTGTGATTGAATGGATCAAATCCAGCACTGAGATCTAACAGAACCAGTACAGACACAAGTCCATTATCTGATACCAGGAGAATATATTTGGTGACTTTCACCAGTGCTGTTTCAGTGCTATGATGAGCTCTGAAACCTGACTGAAACTCTTCAAACAGAACATTTATGTGGAAATGCTCATATAAATGATTAGCATCTATTTGTTGATATATTTTAGATAACAGAAGATTACATATGTCTGTAGTTTATTAAAGGTTCTGACGTAGAGTTTTAATTACAGCTAGAAACCTGTGGTACATATCCATTAACTAAGGATAGATTAATCATATCTAAAATAGGGATGGTAATCAAAGGAAAGACTTCTTAAATAATTTTGTTGGGATTGGGTCTAACATACAAGGTTGAGATGAAAGCTAATGTTTCTGACAATTTAGGAAGCTCCACTGAATCAGAACAATCCGAACAGATCAGGTTCTACAGGGATCTCCAATGTTGCCTCTTTTACTAAAGACTTAGTTACCATGTGTGGGTGGATGCCAATGATTTTATTTTTAATACAATCTATTTTATTTATTAAGAATTACTGCTGAAGGAATGGATGGCTCAACAGAGCTATGACTGTGTAAGTTTAGCAACTGTACTAAAATGAAACCTTGGATTATTTTAGTTCTCTATTAATGAAGAAAAATAACTGAGCTGTTCCAGCATGGTAAACGGTCTTTTTATACAAAATGTATTACAGAGTAGCATGCAATAGTTTAGTTTTATCTCATGTTACTGATCATTAATTACGGAAATATTTACAGATGTTAAAATAGATAAAAAAGGCTCAAGTTTCAAGCTGTGCATTATATCAGTATATCAGTTTGTGAACTAACTGTAATGCATCTTTATCTAAGACATGATTTGTAATAATTCTGACAAATAATGAATCATGTTTTAAACATTCATATCTGTATTTTTGTTCTAATGTTTCTCTTTGGGCCCCTGAACTACTGTGACATTCAGCACCTTGAATACAGGCTACCATAGTCTAACAGCCCCCCTGTAAAAACCCCCGGTAATAAAACCATTGATGTTTTTGAAATTCAGGTCAATTTTTACTTTAAAAAAGCTGTATAAAAAAAAATTTAATCTAGAAATATCCGACTAGTTAAGTTTTTTTTCCAGAGTATCGTTTGAAACCCACCCCCGACAGGAGGCCCTTTTAGAGGAAAAATTTAAAAAAAAAACTGTATGTATTAACACAGTTTCATTTAAAAAAATTGGGAAATGTTTTCTTAATCTTTTTAAACAACATTAAAGTATTTTTTGCATCGTATCTCCAAATTATATAGCAGACTAAATTTTAATGCCCATGTTCATCTATGCTTTACTGTACATTATGTATGACTATAACAGTATAAATATCTTGGACTATTTGTGTTTTCCCGCTTTGAGAAGAAAAGTGCTGCTGAATGTTTCCATAACGTCAGACATGTTGGAGTTTAAATCTTTTAAAAAGAACCCACCAGACCAAAACCTGGTGTTGCTAATGTTCCCACATTTAAACCAGCTCTGATATAGACAGAAACTAGCACCTCGCTGACCACAGATACACCAACATGCTGTATCTCATGATCTTTAATGTCAAATTTATCCTAATGTACATGTGAAAAACAAAACCAGCCAGTGGTGCATAGTCTCACAGGAGAATTTCTCTGCCCCACAAACCCCAAACCATCCTTTCCTTTTGCCATTTTTTCCATGAATTTCTACATTTATTTTGATTTTAGGATGAATTAGAAAAATTTACCCTAAACTGTTCATGCAACATGTTGCAAAAAGCATACTAGTAATAATACAGGACTATTTCATAAATCATATCTCAGATCGATAACAAAAACCTGGCCAGAGGCTGCTCTTTTCCAGTTGCAGAACTGCTTTGCAAATATAGATTGGAGCATATTTGTACAGCAGAACCTCCAGGGTTTCACAGACTCCACTCTATCCTACGTCAGGTACTGTGCGGTTAGGGTTGTGGTTGTGAAGAAAATCTGGATTTATCCAAACCGGGAGCCCTGGATGACTAATGTTCACGTGCTCCTAAAAGCTTGAAATAGTGCCTTCAGATCTGGAGATCAGGCCGAGAACAGTGCGGCCAGAGCAGACCTAAGGAGATGAATTAAAGAAACCAAAAGGGCCTACAAAAAGATGGTTGGAGGTACCTGGTGACAAAACCCCAACCGTCGGGGTTGGGGAAAGGTCTAAAAAAATCACAAATTCAACCCTTCTTTTGCCGGTCAGTTTTGATGCCTCATTGGCTAAAGATTTAAAACCTTTTCTTTATCTGTTTTGGAAAAATTTTAAAAAACCCCCCAAAAAAGCCATAGTACCTCCACATTCATTTTTCCGCCCCACATCAAGAAAAAACCCATATTAAATGCCCTTTTAAATGTGAAAAGGGCAAGGGGCCCCAGATGAAATTTTCTGGCTGTGTTTTTAAAGGCTTCTGCCCTTTATCTTTCTGGGGTCTTTACAAAGATCTTTAATCTTTCCCTGGAACAGGCATCTGCTCCATCTTTGGGCCCCAAGGGCACCACCCCTAATCCCTGTCCCAAAAAATTGACTTCCATTGCCTCAAAAAGACTACAGGGCCCCTCGCGCAAAACCCGGGTGGTTGCCAAAAAGTTTTGAAGGGGGGCTGGTAGCTCAGCACATCAAGGATGCTTCTCCCCTGCTTTTGGTCCTCATCAATATGCATATAGAGCAAACAGATCTAATGCTGACGCCATCCCGAGTGGCTTCCAGATCACTCTGACCCACTTAGAATAGCCCAAGTCCTTCGTCAGGATGCTCTTTGTCGACTTCAGTTTGGCTTTTAATACCATTCTACCCGACATCCTGATGAACAAGCTAGCTGCCTTAAGCTTTCCTCCTACCACTTCTGCCTGGATAAAGGACTTCCTTACAAACCTTCCTCAGTCTGTAAGGACTGGTGTGCACTGCTCCTCCACACTGATATTTAGCACTGGTTCTCCCCAGGGCTGCATGCTGAGTCCAGTTCCACAGGCCATCTGTACTCATGACTGAACCCCCTACTATCCCACCAACATCCTCACCAAATTTGCAGATGACTCTACCCTGGCGGGTCTTATAACTAGTAGCGTTGAGTCAGCATACAGGGATGCCTTGCTGCGGCTGGTTGAGTGTTGTCCCAGGAATAACTTGTCCCTTAATGTCAGAAAAACCAAGGAGGTGATCATGGATTACAGGAAGAAAAACTTTGTTCCTGCTTCACTCTACATAAATAGCCACAAGGTGGAGAGGGTTCCATATTTTAAATTCTTGGGGACTTGCATTACAGTGAAGCTTTCCTGGTCTGTTAACACCACAGCGG
This sequence comes from Crenichthys baileyi, assembly GCA_036173005.1. Lineage (NCBI taxonomy): Eukaryota > Metazoa > Chordata > Actinopteri > Cyprinodontiformes > Goodeidae > Crenichthys > Crenichthys baileyi. Next base: position 438,515 of record JAHHUM010000610.1, read on the forward strand.
TGGTTAAGAAGACCCAACAGCGAATCCACTTTCAGACAGTGCTCAGAAGAAACAAATTGTAGACTCAGCTGCTGGTGACCGTCTATCACTCCACCATAGAGAGCATACTGATGAAATGCCATCACTGTGTAGTATGCTGGCTCCACCACCGCTGACGAGAAGAAGCTGCAGAGGGTGATCAGGACAGAATAAGTGCTTGTCCTCTCCCCTCCCTTGACAACATTGCCCCCTCCTGTGGTCTCCATGGCAAAGAAGATCCTAAAAGATCACCTCCATCCTGGTCACCACCTGTTCACCTTGCTCCCCTCCAGTAGAAGGTACAGATGTGTTAAAAGTCATACCTATAGACTCAAAAACAGCTTCCTTCTATGGACAATCCGATCTCTGAATTCTGGCTGAAATATTTTATGTATAATATTCTATCTTAATAACTTTTTATTTATTGATTAGTTGGGGGTAGAGGATAGAGGTGTCCCCTTCATACATAGGCCTCTATTATTGGTTTTATTATACACACTGTCAGTTGAGGCACATGTTAATTTTATTGTTCAGGTTTGTGCAATGACAAATAAAAAATTCTATTCTATTCTTTTCTAGCTATGTCCCTTTTAAGGTGCCTTGAAATTATATTTGTTGGAATTGTGTTTAAAGACATTCAGTGTTGATGAATTTAAAAATAGATATATGAAATAACTTAAAAGTGGGTATATGTATACATGACATGCTTCCTTTATATTTTATTACTTATCAATAATTGATAAATGTTGTAGTAATTTATTTGAAAGTTAATCAGTTTTTTTTTTCATCTAGGGGAGGATGATGTGAAAGGTCAATCTGTATTGAGCACGTGGGTCTTAAAGCATAAATAGGTGAACTGCTGGGTTTAGCAGAGAGAGAAGAGTGTGTTGCTATTTTGGTGTCCTGCAGGTTTTAGATGTTTCCGGGCTTCAGTACAGCTGGCACAAATAGCTGAATTACCTCCTCAGCATGACACCTAGATTAGCAGAGACCTGCTAAAAAGATGCTCATTTTATTCAGAGAAATCTCAGCCTTGAGGACTGACTTTGAGCATCACTGATTTAAAACAAATTTATCCTTAAACTAAAATGTTATATTTTTGTATTATTATTTTATTGCCATTAGGAGGATTAGGACAAAGTGACACGAAGAGATGTTGCTTTAACTTCCTGCTGCTTCCAGAACTTGAAGGTGGTGAAGGAATCATCTGACAATCTGACTGTGCTCTTATAAGAATATATAAATATATTAATTATATATATTATGTTCATGTTTACTGGGATGGCTGGACTGTTAATGACAAGCGTACAGGACTTTAGATCATGTTGAGGCTCAAACATAAGAGGATCAAACATAAGCATATAGCTTCTATTGTGACCACATCAGCGGATTTGCTTCTTTTTGTTGGTTTTTAACATCTTACAGTAAATCCAGTAGATATTCTTTTACTTTATACTTATTTATACATTATCTCTTTAAATGTTTCTTAGTTTTTGTTTGCTGGTTTTGGTTTGGGAGGTTAATTAAATAAATGTTTAAAACTTTTAACGTCCACTGTCTGTCTTTTAATCTTCTTAACCTTCAGAGAAAAAGCTGCTTCAGTAAAGAAATGAAAAATGAAAATCCAACCCTTTTCTAATGGCTAGTACAGTGTTAGTTGTACCAAGCTGAGGTGGCATTCACACTGTTCATTATTTCTGATGTTGGACCATTTGTTTGCTGAATGTTGGACCATTTGTGCGTTTCTATGCCTTCCAGCGTCATCTGCCATTATGTACCCCAGGATAGTCTGCTACTACAGCTCCCAGCAGGCATTGCAGCTGATAGGAAGGGGTGTCGCTGCTCTGATGTCACAGTGGACTACATAAGGAATATGAGGCCTCTCCCCTTTGCTTTTCACGCCGGTTATCCCGCAACTGAAGCGCGCCTCATTCTGGAGAAGAAACTCACAGTGGGCTTTCATTCATTCTCCCCACTAGCCAAACTCATGAAAGAGGTTCCTGGGATAAGAAGACCAGTGTGTTCTAAGTTGTATTTGCATGTCATGTTTTATTGAAACTTTGATTGCTGTTGATCTCTGAAAGCCGCCCGCGCTTTGAAGCTGTGTGTGTCTCACTGTGTTTTGAACACCTGAGCGCAGACTCAGGCGAACATAAAGTTGGACTGCTAGAACCTCATGGTGGAAAACTCACTATTCCTTTGTCTCCACTCTTCGTGTTTTTCCACTGGTTGCCACCTAAAAGTTTTATGACCCTTTGTGTTTCACTGAGCTACACTATAGGGGGGCCGCTCCCTAAGCTTCGTTCAGCACCATATTTTCTCTTGTTTTTGCCATAACTGCTGGTTTGATTTCATACACGCTCAATGCTGTTTTATCTTGTTTAGTTAGTTTTTTTACCCCTTTTGTGTAGAACTTTGCATGCTTAATTAGGTGAAGATTATTGAATAAGAATAGCGAGGTGTAACAGGGCTGTTGATCGTTGAGCAAGAGTGATTTGTCTGTCAAAATAAGGTCAAAGTTCCCCCCACCTTCGGTGAAGCGGTTGATTAAACAGTGACATCTAGTAATAGTTATGCATTATTACTGAGAATTTAATAATTGTAATTATTGAGGGCTTTGAGCCACAATTATAACACCAGAGGATATATCTGATTAAGATTCGTAAGTAATGATTTTTGGTTAGGAAATTAATTTTTCTCAAATTATGATTTTAAATTACTTACACTGAGAATTTGATCAATTTGAAAGTAATTTAGCATTAGTTATCTGAGCCAGCTGTAGTTTACACTGTGACCACTAGATGGTGGTAAAATACAAAAAGGTTTCAAAGCTCCACAGCACAGAGCGGGGGGGGGGGTTTCTGTGAAGACAGCATAAATGATAGAACCTGTTAGATGTAAAAACTACCACAAACCCAAAACCAAGGCTGGGGGTTTGTTAGTATCATGCTGATGAGATCGTTGTCATTTTCCAAAGAACTTAGACTGATACAGGGTTTCACCTTTGAAAAAACTATGTAAATTCAAAGTAGCTGCTTGATTAAAAAAACAAAACAGTAAATCTATCTTTTATAAATTATCAGCAGTTAAGAATAGTTTAATTCAGAGTTTTTTAGTATTGAATGTCTGTAGTGAAGCTGTTCATGTCATTCTTCTAATAATAAAAAGGAGGAACCACCAGACCACCAGTTTCTGTTCTCAACTTCACACACATTTAGATCCCTAATATAACCAACACCCAGCTAACTACAAATACGCTACACAAGGAGTCATTTTTTCCTGTTTATTGTTTTACATGTAAATAAATAATAAAAGCTAAAGAGAACAAAAGAAAACAATGTGAGCTACTTATAAAAACACATTTATATGTCCACAGCCTTTCTAACAAGAGACGATTAAAATTTTAATGAAAACATGAGAGGTGAGATACAGTGAGGTCATCATTAAGAAGTAACACCTCACAAACCACACGGAGCGTGTTATATATATTTAAAAATAATCAGCTTTAGACTCAGTCATTTGTGACCCAGACAACAAGATAGACATAGAGCAGCAGTGGTTACATTCAGACAGGTTTAAATGTTTTTCTTTCTGCTTCTTCAGTTTAAAGGTGAGAACACGTATTATCTACTATAACATTTAATATTCTTCTACTAACTGACAGCCATGGTTGGTTGGAATTTGGTATTTGATAATTAAAAACTAAAAATAATTTCTATTTGTTCCACATGATCTAACAACAAACATAAAGGTTATTTAAATGTTAGACTGATTTTTCACACATTTTATGATGTTTCAACAGCAGCAGATGGACAACGTTCTGCTGTTACGGTCAAAGCTGGTGATGAAGTGACTATGACTTGTGAAAATGTAATAAATGGCCAGGAAAGCTGTGACAGTAACACCTGGTTCTTTACTAATTCACATCAGACAGCAACACTGTTTGAAAATGGAGCGTTTCATGAAGATGTATCGACTAAAGCAGATAGACTGAGAGTTACATCAGACTGTTCTCTGGTTATGGAGAATGTCAGAAGTGACAATGTTTGTTCTTACACCTGCAGACGGCTCATATCAGGAGAACAAGGACCAGACTCTAATATTGACCTGTCTGTTATTACCAGTGAGTATTTCCATCATATTTGAGCCCAATTTGTCAAGAAAGTCAGATATTATGTGTTTTGAAATGTATTTAAAAAGGTTCTTGCTATCCTTTCAACATATGTCTGTCTTCACCAGAATCTGATCAGAACACCAATGCTAAAGTGACCCAGTTCTGCTAAGTGATGGTATCTGGATACTGTAGATACTCAGTGAGGTGGCTGGCCCCATAAAACCAAAATATTTGCTTTTGTCCTTTTTCCCATTCCTTTCTACATGTGTTTTGATTTTAGGATTAACCAGAAAGATTTATTCTAAACTGTTTACGTAGCCTGTAGCAAAAAGCTTTTCAGATGAAAACAAATGGACAAAGGAAAGACTAATAAAATAAGAGAAGTGAGACACAGAATGAAGCAGCAAATGTGTAGTACTATCCCACAAACCATGTCTCTGTTACGCCTTTTTCTCTTAAAGTGCCCTAAAATTATATTTGTTGGGAATTGTGTTTATGTACATGCAGTGTTGATGACATTAAATATTGTTACACCTGATGCTTTGGGTTTTTATTATGTATTTAGTGTTAGGAAGCACAAAGTTATTTCCTAACTACTTAATAGTGGTTCCTGAATGTTGTAAAGTGAATTATAAAAAACTCAATTGTGAACCATTGTCCTGTGAAAATGCTTGATTGTTATATTTATCAGAATCAGCTTTATTTCTGACTTTGCGCAAACAAACAAGGAATGTGACTCTGGTACACTTTGCCCTGAGTAAAGATTTGTTTTTTTTTTACATAAGTGGTGATAAATATATTAAAATATCTTAAATATGTACATAAACTCACCGGCCACTTTATTAGGTACACCTGTCCAATGCAAATTTCTAATCACATGGCAGCAACTCAATGCATTTAGGCATGTAGACATGGTCAAGACGATCTGCTGCAGTTCAAACCAAGCATCCGAATGGGGAAGAAAGGTGATTCAAGTGACTTTGAGCATGGTTGTTGGTGCTAGACGGGCTGGTCTGAGCATTTCAGAAACTGCTAAACTACTGGGATTTTCACGCACTACCATCTCTAGGGTTTACAGAGAATTCGAAAAAGAGAAAATATCCAGTGAGCGGCAGTTCTATGGGCGCAAATGCCTTGTTGATGCCAGAGGTCAGAAAATGGCCAGACTTTTTCGAGCTGATAAAAAGGCAACAGTAACTCAAATAACCACTTCTTACAACCAAGGCATGCAGAAGAGCATCTCTGAAAGCACAACACGTCGAACCTTGAGGCAGATGGGCTACAGCAGCAGAAGATCACACCGAGTGCCGCTCCTGTCAGCTAAGAACAGGAAACAATTAGGTTACAATTAGCACAGGCTCACCGAAATTGGACAATAGAAGATTGAAAAAATGTTTCCTGGTCTGATGAGTCTCGTTTTATGCTACAACATTGAATGGTAGGGTCAGAATTTGGCATCAACACCGTGGATGAATCCACGGATCCATCCTGCCTTGTATCAACGGTTCAGGCTGGTGGTGGTGGTGTAATGGTGTGGGGGATATTTTCTTGGCACACTTTGGGCCCTTAGTACCAACTGAGCATCATGTCAACGCCACAGCCTACCTGAGTATTGTTGCTGACCAGCATGATAATGCTCCATGTCATAAAGCACGAATCATCTCAGACTGGTTTCTTGAACATGACAATGAGTTCACTGGACTCAAATGGCCTCCACAGTCACCAGATCTCAATCCAATAGAGCACCTTTGGGATGTGGTGGAACGGGAGATTCACATCATGGATGTGCAGCCGACAAATCTGCAGCATCTGTGTGATGCTATCATGTCAATATGGACCAAACTCTCTGAGGAATGTTTCCAGTACCTTGTTGAATCTATCCCACGAAGGATTAAGGCAGTTCTGAAGGCAAAGGGGGGTCCAACCCGGTACTAGCAAGGTGTACCTAATAAAGTGGCCGGTGAGTGTATATACACTAGTGACTTTACAGAGAAGATAATGTGAGATCAGTCCGGGTATGCATGATGTTATTCAGGAGCTCTGACAGTCAAGTGTTCGTCAGAGAAACAGCCTGGGGCAAGAAACTGTCTCTGTGGCGGCTGGTTTTAGCAGACAGCTCTGTAGTGTCAACCTGAAGGGAAAATACAGTTTGTGTGCAGGGTGTGTGGGGTCTGGAGAGATCTTAGCTGCCCTTTTCATGACCCTAGACCTGTATATGTCCTGGATAGAGGGAAGGTCAGTCCTGATGATTCTCTCTGCAGAGCTGATTGTTTGTTGCAGTCTGGACCTGTCCTGTTTTGTGGATGCACCAAACCACACAGAGATGGACGAAGACAGGACAGACTGAATTATGGCAGTGTAGAAGATGACCATCAGTTCCTGTGGAGGTTGGACTTCTTGAGTTGCCTCAGGAAGTACAGTCTCTGCTGGGCCTTCTTACGAACAGTGTCTATGTGTGAAGACCATCTCAGGTCCTGTGAAATTGTGGATCCTAGGAACCTGAAGTGGTCCACAGCAAAAACAGTGTTGTTGAGGATGGTGATGGGGGTGTATGGGTTCGATGTCGCCCTGTGTCGAAGTCCACCATCATCTCCACAGTCTTGAGTGAGTTAGTTCAAGGTGGTTCTGACCACACCAGTGTACCAGCCGATCCACCTCCTGTCTGTATGCAGACTCAGTAGGCCAAACATCACTAAGTGAGTGTCCACTGGGAGCCATCTTATATAGCAGGTAGAGAAGCAGCCTGCCTCAAATGCAGCTCCTTTATATGATGAGCTGGCAAGAGTAGGAATTTGATTGGTTGACCATGTGAAGACATTCAAAGTAATTAAAACAAAAGTCTGAAACAACTTGTATATGTATACATGACATGTTTGATTTATATTTCATTACTGATAATTCTAATGTTGTATTCATTTATGTGAAAATTATTCTGTTTTTTCCCCTCTAGGGATGGATGATGTGATAGGTCAGTCTGTATTGAGAAGGTGGGTCTTAAAGTATAAATAGGTGGACTGCTGGGTTTGGCATAGAGAGATGAGTGGGTTGACATTTTTTAAGCCGCTACTTTGTGTAATGACTAGAAGAAAATAAACTTGACTTATTTGCTGTTCAGTCAAGTCAGAGTCCACATTTGCTTCTTTTCGTTGGTTTTTAACATCTTACAGTAAATCCAGTAGATATTCTATTACTATATAATTATTTATACATCATCTCTTCTTAAATGTTTCTTAGTTTTTCTTTGTTGGTTTTGGTTTGGGAGGTTCATTAAATAAATGTTTAAAACTTTTAACATCCACTGTCTGTCTTTTAATCTTAGTAACATTCAAAGAAAAAGCTGCATCAGTAAAGAAATGAATAATGAGGAAAATACAACCCTTTTTTAACAGCTAGCACCATGTTAGTAGTACCATGCTGTGGTAACGTTCACTGTTGGTTATTTCTGAGAATTTGATACAACTCATTAGCACTTAAAGAAAAGTAAGGCTGCATTATGTTTACCTACTACTACTTAAACGTGATCTTATAGAAAATAGTCACTAACTGTTGATTTAATTCAGAGTTTGATTCTTTTTTTCATTGAGATTTGACATTTTCTGCACTAAAGCTTGATGTTAAAACAAAAGATGAAGAAACCACCAGAGCAACAATTTATATCTGTAGCTTTAGCTGCTGTATGAAACCAACACCTCACTGACCACAGATATAGAAGCCATAGAGTCATTGTTCTTAGAGATGTTATATTAATATTTTTGCTTAAACACAAAACTAGAAAATTAAATTAGTTGCATGTAGAATTGCAATGTGACTGCAGTTATATTTTTAGGTTTATTGGATTAAAAAAGAACAAATAATAAATGGCTGATGTTGGACAGAGAGTGAAGTCATGATGAGGAAGTAACACCTCATAAACCACAAACAGCCTCTCATATATTCATCTGCTGCCTCTGTAGACTGAATCACTTGTGAACGTGTCTGCAAGAGAGACCGAGAGGAACAATGATCACTTCTAGAAAGATACAAACATCTTTAATTCTGACACTGATGCTTTACTTAGCAGGTAAGAACATGTCTAACAATTTTAAACTGATGTAAAGCTGTTTTAACTAAACCTAAATATATTGTTTTATCTGAGACAGTCATATATATTTGTCACCTGGAAAAAAGTGACTTTTCATACACAAAATGCCTTTCATGTCTAAATGATCCTTACGTTAACAGGGAACAGAAGAGTAATTATTTGATTTTATTTTTCCATTTTCTGTTCTCTCTCTGTCTCTAAGCAGCAGCAGCTGGGCAACCTCAATACTTCACAGTCAGAGTTGGTGATGAAGTCACTTTGCATTGTGGAAATATGATATATATTAGGAATTACTGTGACAGCGTCACCTGGATGTTCAGTTATGACAATCGAACAGTAACACTGTTTGAACATGGACAGATTCACAGAGATGCAGCAGCTAAATCAGACAGACTGAGTGTTGCAGCAGACTGTTCTCTGGTGATCAAGAAGGTCTCAGTGGAGGATGTTGGTCTTTACGTCTGCAGACAGTTTATAAACGGACAACAACAAGGACCAGACTCTCATAGTTATCTGTCTGTTGTTCACAGTGAGTATTTTCATCATCACATTTATCAGAACAAACTGTACAACCACAGACTGAAACATAACTATGAAAATGATTTAATTAAGTTTCATTTTTCTGCTTTTGTCTCAAATCTCCGTCTTCATCAGCGGTTGAACAAAAACAGAAAGATAAAATCATCTTAAACTGCTCTGTGATGGAATATAACAAGTGTTACCACACAGTGGAGTGGCCGTATGAGGGAACAGATAAAACGTTTTCTGACATGGAGAAATCTGAACATTCCTGCTCTGCTACTGTGACGTTTCCAGCATCGCTTCCTAACTGGAGGCCAAACTTGTCTGAAAACTTAAAGTGTAAAGTGACAAATATTTACACTGACAAAGCGCAGCTGATAGCCTTCAGGCTTCAGTCCTCTGGTGGGAGAACAGGTGAGAACATTTTCATGAATTTTATTCGAAAATATATGTTATTCTAAACAGATAATGTTTTATATATTTTTGGTCAAATTTTCTCAAAGATTCAACAGCTAATACAGCCACAATAAAGAAAATCAACACAACAAAACCAACTAAAACTAAAACTACAACAACAGAACCATTAAATAAATGGACCTCTTTGATTATAAATCGATCTAAAAATGTCAACATTTTATCAAACACTCAAGGTAGAGACTTAATCTCTTTAAACTCAGAGCCTTATAAAACATGGAGATGGTGTGTTTTAGACTATTTTTAATTAATGATTGTGTGCAACTAATAATTGTTTTATCAGGGTGGATTTGGTCGTACATTATTCGTCCTGTGTGTTTGGCAGCGATGATAATAACTGTTCTGGTGATTATCAGATGGAACAAAGCAAAAGGTGAAAAAATGTTTTAAGTGTAAATTTGTCTTGCTGTTTTTATGTAAAGATTACATAAAAAAAAGACAATGATCATTTTAAGACCGTTTATTTTATGTAAACACGTACACATCAACACAGGTCAATATTCTTTTACATGCTGATCATTATAAAACACACAAGAATGAAGTTTTCACAGCATAAAAACTGAACCTAAATGTTCTGTTTCCTTTCAGGAAATAAAACTAAAGAGGAGGAAGAAAGTGAAGTGAGTCTGAGTTTGATTATTATTAATAAAAGACTTTATAAAACCTCAAAAATTAATCTATCATTGTAGTAGCCTAATCTCTGACAAGTTTTGAAAAAAAAAACTTTAATGTGAGCACATTTATTCAGTAAGTAAAAATATCCATTTTAAGAATTATTTTTAGGAGAATTACAGATGATGAAATTAGTGGCACCTCTAACAATTTTTTAAAATGAATCCATCTGAAGCTTTTTTCAGGTATATTTGAGATTTTAAAACTGATCAGAGTAAATTACTTTTAATTGTTAATTAATGTATTTATGTTTCATTGCAGTGTAAGGAAAATGTGCCAAAGAGGCCAACTGCTCTTTGCCATTCTTCAAAATGAGAAAGACAAGAGAACATACCACTCAAGTAAGGCAGATGATTGTTGGTCAGGCATTAGCTAAATGACCGCTAATTGTAGGATTATCTACAGTCTGATCAATTACAGAAAGTTTAAAATAGCTGGAACTGTGACAAGGCTGGACCAGGATCCACTCATGGAGACCAGGCTGGTTAGAAAGGTTACAGTTTACAGTTAGAGAACAGCAGCAGATATTTCAATGAAATGATAAGGCTTTTAACAGATTTTTATCAGATGTGATCCAGATCAGATGTGATCCAGATGGAACTGGAAATTGCCTTCTTTTTAACAATCAAAATCTTTTATGATAAAAGCAGAGGATTATTATTCGAATATTATGAATGAAGTCCGTATCATTTAAGCCGCTCCCACCACTGCTGGCTTCGACTCCGAACCCACACGTTTCTCTGTACCAACGAAGCTGACACTGCCCCCACAAAATGCCATGGCCAAAAACCTGGCTCTCTTTCTTTTCGAATTTTTTCTTTAAAAAATACTGCGTTGTTAATATGCTGGCTCCGGTTGGAAAACAATTTAAAAATCGCTAAATACAGGCCAACATTTCCATCCATGTTTACTTCAGCAAATACTAAGCACGCTCGCTACATGTGACGTCATTGCGTTGTCTACTGCGCATGCGGAATACTTGAGTTGAATGCGTTCACACAGGAGATCACTACAAGTCACATATATTTGGAAATGTGAACGACCATGCAAAAAAAACAGATTTCACCAAATTGAGCATTAAGACCTGCTCTGTGAACGTAGTCTAAAGTCACGCATAATGTTGGGACAATTTTGAGAAAGCTGTTGAACCAAATTATTTTTTTGAATGCAATGTCTGTCTGCAGAAAAAGAAGCACGCTTTATTAGATCCAAACTTTAGCTAAACTGGGTTAAAGACATGAGTTGGGTGGTTAGTGTTAGTCCAAGTAAAGTGTGTGAGAGCAACTCCTTATTTCTATTGTGTGAGCAGACTGATACTGAGGACCATCTCACCCATAAAAGGTGAGCATCATAGTGGGTTATTCTACCATGCTGGTGATGTTAATCGAAGAAAGGCTGCCTTTAGAACTCACTCCAAGATGTTCAATTCAATTCAGTTTATTTTCATACAGCCAAATCACAACAAAGGTTATCACAAGGCACGTGGACAGTTGCTTGACATGTGTCGTTGACTTTGCAGCAATCCCTCATACTGAGCATGCATGTTACGACAGTGGAAAGGAAAGCTCCCCTTAAACAGGAAGAAATCTCCAGCAGAACCAGGCTCAGTGTGAGCAACCATCGGCCCCGACCAACAGGGGGTCTTGGAGAACAGAGCAGAGACACAAAAAGAGCACAGAAGCACTGATCCAGGAGTATCTTGGAGATAGAAAGGGTTAAACACTGAAAGACAAGGCCACTTGTGTCATCAATAAAAGAGAGCATTTAGTTGTTGGCAGCAGTAGCTCAGCTGATGTCCCCCTCCTGAAAGGTGTCATGGCTGTACAGAACATCAGGCAAGATTTGGCTTCTATGAAGAGAAAAAAACAGGAAGAGAACATAAAGTTAAAAGATGAAAAAAAACAAATAATGCAAATTTGGAGAGTAGTGTGAGAATGTAGCAGAGAGAGTGAAAGTGGTCATTATGTCCACCAGCACTCTAAGCCTATAGCAGCATAACTACAGAGATCGCTCAGGATAACCTAAGCCACTCTAACTATAAGCTTTATCAAAAAGGAAAGTTTTAAGCCTAGCCTTAAAAGTAGACAGGGTTTCTGCCTCACGGACTAAAACTGGGAGCTGGTTTCACAAGAGAGGAGCCTGATAACTAAAGGATCTGCCTCCCATTCTACTTCTAGAGACTCTAGGAACCACCAGTAAACCTGCAGTCTGAGAACGAAGTGCTCTGTTAGGAACGTATGGAACAATAACAGGGAGCCAATGAATGAAATATGATCTCTCTCTTTTTAATTTTCATCAGAACTCTTGCTGCAGCATTTTGAATCAGCTGAAGGATTTTAACTGCATTTTGTGGACATCCTGATAGTAAAGAATTACAATAGTCCAGCCTTGAAGTAACAAATGCATGGAATAATTTTTCAGCGTCACTCCTGGATAGGATATTTCTAATTTTGGCAATGTTCTGGAGATGAAAGAAGGAAATCCTAGAAACCTGTTTAATATGGGATTTAAATGACAAGTTTGTTTACTTCATTCACATTAATTGATTAACTAAGCACTGTCTTTTTCATAGATTCTGTTCCAAAGACAACTACTTCTGTCAAGTCTGGATTTAGAAGCAAAAATTTAAAGTAATTCAGGTTTTAAAGTCTTCAAGACATGCCTGTAGTCTAACTGATAGGACTCATCAGGATTTATGGATAAATAAAGCAGAGCATCATTAGCATAACAGTGGAAATGTATCCCATGCTGCCTGATAATTTTACCTATTGGAAGCATATATATAGTAAAGAGAATTGGCCCAAGTACTGAACCCTGTCGTACTCCACAATTAACCCTGGAGTTTAAAGATGATTTATCATTTACATGAACAAACTGGAATCTGTCAGACAAATAAGATTTAAACCAGCCTAGTGCTGTTCCCCTGATCCCTACGGCATATTCCACCCTTTATAAGAGAATATTGTGATTGAATGGATCAAATGCAGCACTGAGATCTAACAGAACCAGTACAGACACAAGTCCATTATCTGAGACCAGGAGAATATCATTAGTGACTTTCAGCAGAGCTGTTTCCTTGCTATGATGAGCTCTGAAACCTGACTGAAACTCTTCAAACAGAACATTGATGTGGAAATGCTCATATACCTGATTAGCAACTATTTGTTGATTAATTTTAGACAACAGAAGATTGGATATAAGTCGGTAGTTTATTAAGGGTTCTTAAGTAGAGCTTTAATTACAGCAATCTTAAAAGCCTGTGGTGCTGATCAGTTTACTTCCTTAAATCATTTGGTTGGGATTGGGTCTAACATACAAGTTGAAGGTTTAGAGAAAGCTAATGTTTTTGATAAATCAGGAAGCTGAATCAGAACAGTCCGAACACAGATCAGGTTCTACAGGGATCTCCAATTTTGCATCTTTTACTAAAGACTTAGTTACCATGTGTAGGAGGATGCCAATGATTTTATTTTTAATACAATATATGTTAGAATTACACGAAGCCATTACCGCTAAAGAAATGGATGGCTCAACAGAGCTATGACTGTGTGTAAGTTTAGCAACTGTACTAAAATGAAACCTTGGATTATTCTAGTTCTCTATTAATGCAGAAAAGCAACCGAGCTTTTCCAGCTTGGTGAACGGTCTTTTTATACAACATGTGATACAGAGTAGCATGCAATAGTTTAGTTTTATGTCATGTTACTGATAACAACTAAATACAAACAGATGTTAAAATAGGAAAAAAGCTTTGAAGCTGTGAACTGTATCAGTACATCTAGTCTGTGAACTAACAGTAATGCATCTTTATCAAAGACAGGATTTTTGTTATAGTTCAGACAAATAATGAATCTTATTTTAAACAAATGTTTCTGTATTTTTGTTCTAATGTTTCTCTTTAGGTTCCTGGCACTGTGACATACAGCACCTTCAATACTCGCCAGGTCCCTTTTGATTAAACCCCTCTATGTAACCTCGTAAATAAATGCCATTAAGTTTTTTTGAAAAGTCAGCGGGTTTTTTTTACCCTTTTAAAATGCAGTATGAAAACGGCTCCAGAGAATCAGTCTTAAAATCCCACCACTGAGCAGTGAGAAAATAAAAAGTCCATGTTTGTGATACACAGTTTCATTAAATAAATGATATAATGTTTTATTGAATAATGCTTTTTAAACAAAATTATAGTTTGCCTGTGCATTATATCTGCAAATTATATAGTAGACATAATGTCCAATGCCCATGTTCTTCTATGCTTTACTGTACATTATGTATGACTATAACAGTATAAATATCTTGGACTATTTGTGTTTTCCCGCTTTGAGAAGAAAATGGCTGCCGTATGTTTCCATAACGTCAGACATGTTGGAGTTTAAATCTTAAAAAAGAAAAATCGACCAAAATGGTTGTTTTAATGTTCCCCATTTAAAACACTCTGTATAGAAAAACTAGCACTCGTGCCCCACAGATAAACCCCAACTGGTAGCTCATGATTTTAATGTCAAATTACCCCCTGTTTACATGTAAAAAAAAAAGCATCACTTACGCGCAAACATTCATACACCAATACGAGACGGTAGGCAATTTGATTTTAAGGCCTTGCAAGACAACCACTCTTCCAGGAGCCACAGTCACCCGAAATAAAATGAAAACTTGGACACAGAATAAAGACCCAATACGCGGGACTAACCAGAACATATTCTGTTACGTCTCTTTTTCTCTTAAAGTCAAGTCAAGTTTATTTATATAGCGCTTTTCAGCAACAAGGCACTCAAGGCACTGTACATAAGGAAAAATATTACAATTATACAGAAAATCAAACAACAGGTAATTTAAAAAAGTGCCTTGAAATAATATTTGGGGGGAAGTTTTGAATTCATGTGAAAATTTAAAGACTTTACCCCTGATTTTTGGGTTTTTATTGAATTTTTGGGTTTTAGGAAGCAACCAAAAAAGAATTTAAAACACTCCTTTGCACCGTTGTACTGGGGAATTTGTTATATTTATCAGAATCAGAATCAGCCTTATTGCTGAGTTTGTGCACGGAAGCTAGGAATTTGACTCTGGCACACTTTGTTCTTAGTAAAGCTTTTTGTGGGATTGTTTTCATTATAAATGGTAATAAGAATATGCAATATCTTTAAAATGTACATATATACACAATTGACTTTACAGATATATATATATATATATGAGGCCCCTAAAATAATTATAATACTGCCTAAATAATATGACACTCGCTAATAAACTTACAATCACACATATATGTTATTTACAATGTATTGGTAACTCTAAGTTTATTTGTTTTGGAAGCATTTCTCAATGCCCACCCTCCTCTCTATTTACATAAAATGGTTCAGTCCACCACCTTCTCCTTCAGAAAGTTGCAGAATTTTCAAAGAGAGCGAATGGAGGCGGAGACGGTACAATGCCACATAAGTCAGGGAGCCAAAAAAGGAAAGAGAAAAAGCTCAGACAAGAGAAAGATGCAAAGGGTAGACAGTATGTCACCCAATTCTTTCACAGGCAAGGTGGGTCTGTCAGTGGTTCATGTATCATTAGAAAGTTCTGGAAAATTAACCTGTAGTTTACAAGCTAGCTCACCTTTCTCCCCATACTGGCTCATATTTCTCAAGCAAACTCAGATTTATACATTTCACAGTTGTTTTAGTTAATCAATCAATGCAGGCAAACATGTCCTATAGTCTGTATTTATTTCAGAATGATTTTAATGGTTTAAAAAGCATCATGTATTACTGAAATATAATGTTTGGTTAGTAGTTTGGGACTCGCATCCCCCTGCTTTCTAGTAGGAACAGAGAACATTTGTAGTGTGTGCAGACTGAGTGACTGCTCTTAATCCAATCACAGAAATGTTTACATTTTTCTGGAAATCAGAAGATTAAATAGCAACAACCACATAGCCTCATATATGTATTTTTTTCACCACAAATCGAATGCAAGCACCTGTGAGTCTACAGTTTTGGAGATAAATTAGACCTTGATGTGGGGCTACAAGAGTCAGACAGTGAGTGTTGGTAGTAAAATCACATTCTCCTTTGTTATATTTGGTGAAATCACTGAAAAAAAAGCTGCAATGGTGAAGGAATGAATAATGAGGAAAATGCAACCCTTTTTTAACAACTAGCAGCATGTTAGTAGTACCATGCTGTTGTAACGTTCACTGTTGGTTATTTCTGAAAATTTGATACAACTGAAAGTAAACTTGCACTCGTTATCTTTGCACTTAAAGAAATGTAAGGTTGCATTATGTTTACTTAAACTACTTAAACACCACATTTGGAGAAAAGTCACAAACTGTGTTGTTTTCATTTACTTTGATTTTATTCTGTAAGATTTGACTTTTTCTGGTCTAAGGATAAATGTTAAAATAAAAGATGAAGAAACCACCAGAGCAACAATTTATATCTGTAGCTTTAGCTGCTGTATGAAACCAACACCTCACTGACCACAGAAATAGAAGCCATAGAGTCATTCTTGTTCTTTTGCTTAAACACAAAACTAGAAAACAAAAGTAGTTGCATGTAGAGTTGAATGTGTTGACTGCAGTTATCTTTTTAGGTTTTTTGGATTTAGAAGGAACAAATAATAAATGGCTGATGTGGGACAGAGAGTGAAGTCATGATGAGGAAGTAACACCTCATAAACCACAAACAGCCTCTCATATATTCATCTGCTGCCTCTTTAGACTGAATCACTTGTGAACGTGTCTGCAAGAGAGACAGAGAGGAACAATGATCACTTCTAGAAAGATACAAACATCTTTAATTCTGACACTGATGCTTTACTTAGCAGGTAAGAAGATATCTAACAATTTAAAACATTTATGTAAAACTGTTTAATTTTTAACTAAACCTAAATATAGTTTCTTGAGACAGTCATATTTATTTGTCACCTGGCAACAGCTGATTTTCCATGCACAAAATGTCTTTCATGTCTAAATGATCCTTACGTTAACAGGGAACAGAAAAGTAATTATTTGATTTTATTTTTCCATTTTCTGTTCTCTCTCTGTCTCTAAGCAGCAGCAGCTGGGCAACCTCTATACTTCACAGTCAGAGTTGGTGAAGGACTCACTTTGCATTGTGGAAATATGATATATATTAGGAATAACTGTGACAGCGTCACCTGGATGTTCAGTATTAGAAGTCGATCAGTAACACTGTTTGAACATGGACAGATTCACACAGATGCAGCAGCTAAATCAGACAGACTGAGTGTTACAGCAGACTGTTCTCTGGTTATCAAGAAGGTCTCAGTGGAGGATGTTGGTCTTTACGTCTGCAGACAGTTTATAAACGGACAACAACAAGGACCAGACTCTAATAGTTATCTGTCTGTTGTTCACAGTGAGTATTTTCATCATCACATTTATCAGAACAAACTGTACAACCACAGACTGAAACATAACTATGAAAATGATTTAATTAAGTTTCATTTTTCTGCTTTTGTCTCAAATCTCCATCTTCATCAGCGGTTGAACAAAAACAGAAAGATAAAATCATCTTAAAGTGCTCTGTGATGGAATATAACAAGTGTTACCACACAGTGGAGTGGCCGTATGAGGGAACAGATAAAACGTTTTCCATGGAGAAATCTGAACATTCCTGCTCTGCTACTGTGACGTTTCCAGCATCGCTTCCTAACTGGAGGCCAAACTTGTCTGAAAACTTAAAGTGTAAAGTGACAAATATTTACACTGACAAAGTGCAGCTGATAGCCTTCAGGCTTCAGTCCTCTGGTGGGAGAACAGGTGAGAACATTTTCATAAACTTAATTTTGAAATAATATTTTAAGGATTTTAACTTACCTTATAACACCCATCTGTTCTATATGTTATTCTAAACATTTAACATTATTTTATTTATTTTTGGTCAAATTTTCTCAAAGATACAACAGATGAATCAGCCACAATAAAGACAATCCACACCTCAAAAGCAACAACAACTACATCAACAACAACGAAGACAACAACAACACAATCAACTACAACTACATCAACAACAGAAACAGAACCATCAAATAAATTGACCTCTATGAGTATAAAAACATCAATAAACATCAACAATTCATCAAAAACTCAAGGTAGAGACTGAATCTCTTAGATCCTAATGTTTAGAGCTTTAATTTTAAACTCACTTCTTGGTATGTTTTAGCCTTTTTGTTGATGAGAGATTGTGCGTAAATAATATTTCTTCTTTCAGGCTGGTCTTGGTTGTATATCATCGGTCCAGCAGCGATCATAATCACTGTTCTGGTGATCATTGGATGGAAGAAAACTAAAGGTGAGGACATCATTCCTTCAGCATTAGTTTGTCTTGTCATGTCAATTCTTTATTCAAAAATTACATAAAACAAAATGAGTGAGCATGTTAATATTGTTATTTATATAAATACGTATGTACATCGACATAATTAATCGTTCCTATTCATGGTCTCCATTAGAACACAGACAGGAATGAGGTTTTCTCAGGGTAAAACCTAAACAGGACTTGTGTTTCTTTGTTGTTGTTTTTTAGGAATTAATGCAAAAAAGAAAGAAGAAAGTGAAGTGAGTGAATCACTGAATTATTACATTGTTATTTCAATATAAAATTGGGAATTTAGTTATTATTTATTTACTGTAGAATCTGTTACCAAAACACAAAGAAAACTGTACAGGTCAAAACTGTGTTACTGATGGAATGTATTTTTAAAATATGAATGTATAGAACTATAGTTTCCTCCACACTTAGTGATAATAGCTGTGCCAAGTTATTCCTCGTTTTTGTTGGAGTTTACAAATAAAATAATCCACTCAGCTGTCTTCAGACAGAGACCAAACCATCGTTGCAGAGAGTCATGTCACCCCAAGGCAGTCAGGACACAGTACAAACAAACACTACCACTGGTCTAAAGTCACACACATTCTCATTTTAGGACAATTTGTTTTTTAAAGTTTTGCTTACAAGAAAGAAGCTTCAGTAGTGAAAAGCTATACCTAAACTGAATTAAACGCATCTGTAGGCTAATGGGTGTTAGTCTAAAACAACTGCAGTATATTGGAGCAGTTAAGTTGATGTATTCTGAGTAGATGGATTCTGAGGACATTGTCGCCTACGCCTCCATCAGTCACACCAAAAAGGCCAAAAAGACCAAGAAAAAAACCAGAGTGAGTTTATTTTTTTTCTGTGCTGTTCATGTTATAGAAGAAACATTGCTTTTATTACTAATCATTAATTACTGAAATATGTACAGATGTTAAAATGGAAAAAATTTTTAAGTTTAAAGGTTTGAATTATTCATGAACAGTAAATATACAAATTAGCTTTGTATGAGACAGGATGTGTTAGAGTTCTGACAAATAACTAATCCTATTTTAAACATTCATATCTGTATTTTTGTTCTAATGTTTCTGTTTAGGTTCCTGACACTGTGACATACAGCACCTTGAATACTTCTGCTCAGGCTACCATTGATCTAAACAGCCTCCACTGTAACATCGGTACATAAATGCCTTTAGATGTTGTTTGAAAAGTCAGGTAAATTTTTTTCACTTTAAACAAGCAGTATGAAAACAGCTTTAATCTAGAAATATCTGACTAGTTACAGATTGTTTTCCAATTTGGAATCAGTTTGAAAATCCTACCTCTGAGCAGTGAGGCCTTCTAGAAGAGATAAGCATAAAATAGAAACTGTATTTATGTGATACATTCATTATACAATAAAACGTTTTCTTCAATAATGCTTTCTAAACAACATTAAAGGCCTGTGGACCATATCTGCAAATGATATAGTAAACTTCATGCCCAATGGCTATTTTCTTCTATGAGCCCATGTGGTTTCACACTTTGAGAAGAAAATGGCTGCTGAATGTTTCCATAACATCAGACATGTTGAAGTTTAAATCTTAAAAAAGAACCAACCAGACCAAAACCCAGAGCTGCTAATGTTCCCATGATTGAACCAGTTCTGATATAGACAGAAACTAGCACCTCGCCGACCACAGATAAACCAACATGCTGTATCTCATGATCTTTAATGTCAAATTTATCCTGATGTACATGTGAAAAACAAAACCAGCCAGAGGTGTTTAGTCTCACAGGAGGATGTCTCTGCCCCACAAACCACACACCACCTTTAGGCCCCTTTTCCTATTCTTTTCTACATTTCTAAATGTTTTGTTCCAAACATTTAGTCCTATATTTTGATATTGGAATGGCACAGAAATATATTGTATTGGACTGTTTATGTAGCCTGTAGCAAAAACCTACTGGAGGAAGAAAGGACAAATAAAATAACTGAAGTGAAACACAGAATGAACTCACAAAGAGAAGACAGGGATGCAGTTAGAAAAGTTTACTAGTGAATGTTTATTTCTTTGGCGCTCAGACCCCAGTGGAAGACGTGAATGCTGAGAATGACATGCGCTTGAATGAACATCTTAGGGTTAGATTTAAAGATGTCTTCCCCCCTGGGATTTGATCCTGGTGGTGGAGTGGAGGCCTGAGGAGATTTGGAAGGAGTTTGGAAGCCAAATCGTGGAGATGGGGTGGAGGAAGGTCAAAGTTCAGCTGCAGAACGGAGGGTTCCATGGATGAAGATCTTTTAAAGCGGAGCCTTGAAGGATGATTGGCCGGAGAGAAATGCAGACTTGACGCTGATTGGTGGAGCAGAGCAGCATAGAGGAGTAATTAGACGAAGCTGGAGGTGATGGTGAGTCTTCCATGTTGAATTTTCATTTAAACTCCATTAGACACATAATGATAAATGTTGGAGTGTCATTAATTTAATTTTATTAGAGTAGTGTGCTAAGGAGGTGATTGTTTAGTCTCTAAAGGCTTGAACAACTCCAGATGTAATGTCTCCATCAATTAAATTCAGAAATACTTTATTAATCCCAAAGGGAAATTAAATATTGTTTTAAGTCATATTATCCAAGTTTATTCAAAGAGTTGCTGTAGATGGTGATGCTGTGGTCAGGAAGGATCTCCTGTAGCGGTCTGTGTTACAGCGGTTTTCAATTCACCTCTGACTGAAGACACTCTTTTATGGCAGTCTGATGAAATAGTTCCTCAGGGTTGAAGAATCCATCTTTGCACAACCACCTCCAGAGGTTCCAGAACAGAGCCAGCCTTCTTACTCAGCTTGTTGAGCTTTTTTAGGTCACTGACTCTGTTGCTGGTACCCCAGCAGATGATGGCAGAAGAGATTTCACTCTCCTCAAATGACAACTGCAGGAAGAAGGCTGGTCCATATTAACACTGCAGAATGGAGGACCATCCTGTCCCCTTTTATAGCAAGAAACTGAACCCTACAGATGCAGGTCAAAACAGTAGAATATCATCAGAAGGTGTATTTATTCCAATAGCTTACTTAAATAAGTGAAGCTCATTATATATAGATTCATTAAACACAGAGTGTTTTCCAAGCATTTATTTCTGGTAGTTTTAATTTTTATAGCTTTCAGCTAATGAAAACCTATTTTTGCCAGCAAATGGCAAGGGTCAAAAGGTCAGGCCAATAAATAAGATTTGTTAATACAAAAATGTTCCGCACAATCCTAGGAACATCTGCTAACTTGACAGTTGTCCAACAGACCCTCAACTAGGAGAATAAGCTACTGGAGAATAAGATTTTATCAAGTCTCACGTCGGCGTAGCCGTCTGCCAGGCCATTTTAAGCGCTTCATGCATCCCTCTGACAAGCTTTATGGAGATGCTTGATTTAGTTTTCAGCAGGTTTTTATAGCGGTCCAAACTGCCAAGAGTACCAATACCTGCTTTAAAGGCTATAGTTTACCAGCAAACCTCGACGCCGCATTGATGCACTAATCTATGCAAAAGTACACAAGAACAAGTTTCAGGTGCTAATGTTGTACAGTACATGGACAGAGTTTTCTGTGGGCTCACATTTCTGCATTTAAAATACTGGTCAGGTCACCCTTGTGTAATGAATCAACATTACATATTTATTTCACTTTTGAAGTGAAATCATTAAAATATATAGAATTTTCAATGAAGGTTTAATGTATTGAGATGGACCTCTATGATTTCTGTGCAGTGGACATCTGGGTCAGAAAACTTGTCCTTTGGTGAAAAATGTGCTCATAGATACAAATCTGCACATGAATTTAAAAGAATACCTTATTATAAAAATCAATAAAAAGCTTCTTTATTCAGTAGAATAATTGTCTTAAAAGGAGAAGGTAGCGGTTTTATGTTTGCTGCATCTCTTCATCATCCTGTTCAGTATCTTACCACAGGGGGGCAGTAGAGATCCTTCAACATGTGTCTGTCACACTTAAGCATTTAACCCCTTTTAGAAAACCAAATGTATGCTCACACCCATGCACATATCTGACAGCTGACCATATCCCTGCAAATAGTATATGATGCCAAAATGATTCCAGATACATGGAAACATGATCTAAAATACAGATTTTTCTCTGATTTCTCTGTTCCACATCCTCCGTCACCAACACACAACACTCCAGAGCCAATCTGAATAAGTGTTTGCACATACTCACTGATTATTGATGCATATACTGAACTACTTGTTTCCAAATACCCAAACAGTTTGGTATTTGGGCTGAAAGGCTACACATTGTCATACTTTAATAATTCAGATCATTTGGAAGATCAGAGTGGGGGCTTTTTAAGCTACTTGCAGAGAAACAAAAAAAGTTAACTGTAAAGACAATATTGCAAATTAAGGAGAGGTGTAAAACATAATAAAGAGAAAATTTTAGGCAGCAGGAAAAATAAGTGAAAAACTGTTTTGTTTTGTGCAGCAAATTTAATATAAAGTTTTAGAATAGATGAGAAAATGCAATAAACGTTCCTTCAAAGCTGTCGTTAGACATACAGAACCAGAATCTAAAATGCTTTCAGAAGTAAATCTGCTTGTTTCCTCTCTGCCTTTGCCCAGCCTTATCTATGGATTCCAAACAGGCAGCAGCAATACTTATATTTTGGTGAAGCAAATGTTTAATTTACAGTCATGTCATCCTGGTCGTTATCATGAGGTTCTAGTTTTGAGGAAGAAAGAAACTGGAATTCTGGTGATAGAAAAACCCACCAGCGAATGTTTTCCTCCTTTAATTTGAAATGGGATCACTTTGAGGAACTGCTCTTTTCTTTCTCTATTTAACATTGTGAGAAGCTAACTGTACTCAGACATTAACTCACATTAATTAGTGTCTGTGTTCTCCGTATTAAGAGATTGTGTCTGGGTCTGTGCAGCCCAGTGTTCAAGCAGTAAAGGACAATAGGCTGTCAAACAAAGTGATTCTGCTTCAGCGATGACCCCCTGTAGGACGCATTCCTCACACACAACGGTCTAAATCCTCCAAAAACCCACAAACTGATGAAAATGTTGAAATTCAAAAATGTGAAGCAGTAGTCTGAGTATGCTTTGACATGCATTAACATTTACTTACCCTTTAGAAAACTGATCTGAGCTCAGAATTTAATTTGGTGCACTTTTTCTCCATTCAGTAGTTTTATTTACTTACATTAGCCAAAGTAGAATTATATATAAATTAAATCTGCTGCTCTTAAATGTAAATCGTCTGTCTCGAATGTATATAAAGCATATATACCCAAATAGATCAATAAAAGAGAGAAACTGTGTCATTAAACATACAAATGGCCTAATTCAATTTCTATTCTCTTACAAAAGAACTTGACCCAATTTAAGAGCCAATCACAGCTCAGTTAAAATCTCCTGAGCCAATAAGATGATGGGCACCGCCCACTAGTTTGCATAATAATAAGTGGCAGGATAATAAGTGTGTGGAGTAGATCTGCACAAGCTGCAGCTTGCTCAGTGTGCTTTGGAGATAACTTTGTCCCCTGCAAACCTTCACCATGGTTGACGCCTTCTGTGCCACCTGGAAACTGGTCGAAAGCGAGAACTTCGATGAGTACATGAAAGCACTTGGTGAGTGAGATCTTGTTCTTCTCGTTACTTACTGTAAGAAAATAGAACAGCTCAGAAATGAACATTTCCAGTCATTTTTGAACGCAAACTACAAATTAATAATTACAAGAAGTAAAACAATAAATGAATAAAAGGTAATATTCTCCGTGTCTCATCCTCAGGTGTGGGCTTTGCCACGAGGCAGGTTGGTAATGTGACCAAGCCGACCGTCATCATCAGCCAGGAGGGAGACAAGGTGGTGATTCGCACCCAGAGCACCTTCAAAAATACAGAGATCACCTTCACACTGGGAGAGGAGTTTGATGAAACCACTGCTGATGACAGAAACTGCAAAGTAAGATGCCAGAAAACAGCCATATACATACAATAAGAGTCAGAGTAAAAATGAAAGCTGCTGATTGACTGAATATGAGGGATTAAAAGCAACTCTAAGTGTTTTTTTAAGATTAAAACGATTTGTGACTATTTTAACAAAATGAACAACAAGGATTCCATGGCTGTTTGAAAAATGTTGGTTCTATTACAAAAATACTTAAGTTTGATTGTGTGTTTTTTTTATAATTTAGTTTATAATCACTTCACTTCTCTGGAGAAAACTGACAGCCTTACAATGGGTTACTTTTGTATTTCTCACACTGAAACTCTTCTTTGATTCTTTTCAGTCCACAGTGACTCTAGAGGGGGACAAGCTGGTCCACGTCCAGAAGTGGGACGGCAAAGAGACCAAGTTTGTCAGAGAGATCAAAGACGACAAGATGATCATGGTAAAGACACCAGATGTAGTTCAGTTGCACATTTTATACATCTTTTTGACTTTTATTTATACCCCAATCAATAAAATTTACCAAAGAAAAAGTTTGAAGTAGAAGATTGTACCGTATGATCCTGTGAGTTTGGTACTGTCCATACGGTCTGTGGAGAATATGGAAGATTTGTTCTAAACTTTGCTGTTTTCATGAAAGGAGAATAATTAGTTTATTAGATATTTCTCTGAATGAAACAGGACAGCTAGTCTGTTTATCATAAATTAAAGACAATAAAACACAAATACAGCAAATCAGTACTCAACAATTCACAACAAAAAACAACACGAATATTTGTCTGAAGCTATAAATACTATCAAGCTATTTTTTTGTTATTGACAGCGTCTATAATTCATTTTTATGCATTTTTGCCTAAACTGAACTAAGTATATTTCAAACCAGAGTTTTGTTTTACAATGAAAACGCTAAAAACTTTTGTCTCTTTTGTGCAGAACCTGACCTTTGAGAGCTCAAACTGACAGCACCACTAACCAGCCAATCCATGTTGATTTTATAAATTTTGTGGACTGTTTGCTCTTTGCACTTCATTCTCTTCCACATGTAAAAGATCTGCAAGCTGCTCATGTTTTGTAAGATGTTTTTTATATGAATACATTCCTTTCATGACAAATGGATCAACGTTGCAACTCTGCGTAAAACATAAAATAAAGACATTAAACGTGTTTTCATGTGAGTTAGTTTAAAATAAATTATTCCTTCTGATAAGAGGTAAAGTGTTTAAAATGGAGCAGTTTAAAGTTTACTTTAAACTTGGACCTTTTTTGCACATCATAATGTTTTCTCCACGAGAGAATGAAGTTAATCTAATGACACAAACACAGATTTTTCTCACTGAACAACATTAGGGCCAATAGCTATTTTCGTAGAACGTTTCCTGTGTGATAGAGGCTAAGAAAACTGTGAGTAGCCCAACACCATTATCTACCACACCCGTCAGAAAAGGTGACATGAGGCTATTTTCTGGGATGATAAAACTATGGCATTAATTTGTGAAATTACTAATTACTGAAGCAGAACTTGAGGACAGTATTTATTCTGAGCATCAGCTAGATGTTCCTCTGGCTTTATTAGCCATGACAAAAACCTCTGCTTAAATGATATTTAGACTAAAATTTAACTTTGAACTAAATAAATAATCTTCACAGAATCTGCTGTAATCCCAAGTAATATGACCCCCGTTTTTGCATCATCAGTATTTGTATATAATACATCTTCTTTATAGTAGACTACTAGTAGATTACTAGTAGAAATCAGGCCGGATAATTGACCAATTATGTAATCTTTTAACATAAACATTTTTGTATTTATGTAGATATTTTATATTGTAAAATAGCTGTGCATAAATCTAACTGCATTGTATTATAGACTGACTTGGATTTTACTTGACTGGGCATAAAATTGGACCTTTGTGTCGTATTTGTCCTTTTTGCCTTTAGATGCTCATTATTTTAAACTATTACAACAACAACAAAAACAGAATTTAACTAAATTAAATTGAATACAAAAAATGCAATTTTGAAATACCGAAAATGTATTTGCAAAGTAATGGCAGAGTCAAGGCTTACAAAAACAGACATCTCCTATTTTCTTCACTTTTTTCATATGTTTAAGTACTGGCCAGGTTCAGTTTAACAGGACTGACAATTTATTGTAAATTAAATATTGTTTTTCATTGCCTAGCAAATATAGTATTTAGTTCTTCATGCAGCAGTAAAGATTGTTTTGCAGTTTGGCAAATAATCCTTAACTGCTGGTTATGCCCCTAATGTTACTTTACATCATTTTGAGACCTCAGATTTCAACAGTTCGTACAGGCAACACTGCTTTTAACCATTTAGCCATGATGGACCTGTAGCATCAAGAAATAACTTTGAGAGAACCTGTATTACAACATGAAGTAGGCTAATAGATCTCAAAGAGGTACATTCTGTATTTAGTCAGATTATCTTCTGGTCCGATAACACATTTTCTTTGATGATCTGAATTATGTAAGTGTTAATAAATAAAGCAAAACCAGAAAATAACCTGTAGGGTGTAATACTTACTGCACTGTATCCTCTAAATAAGTTATCTGAAGCTAATTTTAACCAGGAACACAGAATATGTTTAACATCGGCCCTTAAAACTAAAATGTCTCCGTATGTTAAAAGACAGAAAAAGTAATTTATTTTAATAAATTGTTATTGGACCACGAGTTAAGACTTTAATGTGTTTTTATGTATAGGACAAAATATTGTTACTTATAATATCACATTTATTAAACCTGAAATATAAAAGAAGAAAAGGTAAATTCGATTCAATTTCAATTCAGTTTATTTATATAGCGCCAATTCACAACACATGTCGTCTCAAGGCACTTCACAAAAGTCAGGTACATACATTCCAAATAATTCCTAATCATTGAACAGTGCAGTCAGATTCAGTTATTTATATAAACTGGTTAAAAAGTTTTTCTATCTAAGGAAACCCAGCAGATTGCATCCAGTCAGTGACTTGCAGCATTCACTCCTCCTGGATGAGCATGTAGAGACAGTGGACAGTCACTGGCGTTGACTTTGCAGCAATCCCTCATACTGAGCATGCATGTAGCGACAGTGGAGAGGAATATATTATAAACATAAAGGAAAACAAATGTGCCATAAAAAAAAAAAAAGATTAAAATGATTTACCTCGCTTGAGTAATCCGCCATGACGTAGTTAAATGTATCTATTTTACTCCTCCCCCTTCAGCTCCAAAACAGTCAGCTGATGCAGTACTTCCTGTTTACTTCTGAGAAGTGATCGGCTCCTTTAGTTCAGCTATTTTACTCCATATAAAACCAATGTAGCGCTTTTTTTAATCATTTTTCTCTCATCATGTCTCTGATTGTGTGTTTCTTTCTGCCCCTGCTGTGCGCCGCGGCTCTGGTCTCTGCAGCTCCGACGGGAAGCAGCTACCTGCCGGGAACAGGTGAGTGGAAAACTCCTCTTATTAATGACAACTGTAGTCTTTCATCACTATAAGAAAACACTCTGGCTTCAGTGTGAAGGGAGGGTAGGCCTCTGTATTTTAAACATTTGTCTTTGCAGGTTAAATAGCATGAAACACCCAGTTTTCAACCACATAAATAAAAATGGTTATCTCTATAAGAAATTGCGGCATTTGGCTGATTACTCTGTGCCGAATTTTTTGAAAGACTATACTTGTATGTATTAAAAGTTACAGTCTGTTGTTGAATGCGAGTAATTTATGCCAAAGTCAAAAATCTAAGAATTGGTAGAGTTTTAAAGGAAGTTCTGCCTGAGACATCAGGCTACCTCTTCAACTGGCCTAGAAGTGCAGCTACTACGATTAGAGATTTTAGGTTAATTAATCAATTAAAAAAAAAATTTAACCTTTGTATTTTACACAGAGTGGTTGTTAAATAATATACATTTTTAACACAATAATTGCACAATTAGTTAGTTAAGCCTGAAGCGCTTATGTTCAAAACTGCATTAGAATATATATGTTGTATCATTGAAACATACTAGAAATAATGTTTTTCAAGGCCTACGATAATAATACTAATATTTAATAAATAATATTAATACTGCTATCAATACTCCTACCACAGATGATAATAATAATAATCACAAGAGATGCACCAACTAGGGTTTTCTTAGCTGATACAGATTCCTGGTTGACTGTGAGGTGACACATACCCTTTGCTGAATTGAAAAGAAGGAGCTGGTGGCTCTTTGAGTTTGGAATCTAGATTGAATAGCATTCACTCCTCCCGGATGAGCATGTAGAGACAGTGGACAGTCACTGGCGTTGACTTTGCAGCAATCCCTCATACTGAGCATGCATGTAGCGACAGTGGAGAGGAAAAACTCCCTTTTAACAGGAAGAAACCTCCAGCAGAACCAGGCGCAGTGTGAGCGGCCATCTGCCACGACCGACTGGGGGTTAGAGAGAACAGAGCAGAGACACAAAGAGAACAAAGAAGCACTGATCCAGGAGTACATTCTATGGGAAAGAAAAGTAAATGTTAATGGATGTAGCTCCTTTAGTCGTTTCATCTAGAAAGAAGGAACAGATAAACTCTGAGCCAGTTTTCAAGTTAAGATTCTGAAAGAGAGCACATAGAGTTAGTTACAGTAAAAGCTCAGTCAGTAGCTATGTCTAGGAGAGAGAAAGGGTTAAACACTGAAAGACAGGACCAAGTGGATCATCGGTAGAGGGTGAGCATTAAGTTGTTGCCAGCAGAAGCTTGGAGGATTCCCCTCTCCAGAAAGGTGTTACAGGTAGACAGAGAGTCAGGCCAGGTGTAGCTTCTAGGAAGAGAAAAGAGAGAGAAAAAAGTTAAAAGCTGAAATAACAGCAAATAATACAAAATTGAAGAGTAGTGTGAGAAAGTAGTGAAGAGGGTGAAAGTGGTCATTATGTCCTCCAGCAGCCTAAGCCTATAGCAGCATAACTACAGAGATAGCTCAGGATAACCTAAGCCACTCTAACTAAAATAAAATAAAGAATCCCTATTTCTGATTTTTGTTAAACTTCAAAAAGTGCAACGAAGTACATGTTGACATTTTAATATATTGGGTTCTGAATTCTTAGTTTTTATGCATTGTGGTCAACGGGCCAAAGAAGTCATATATTTCAGTATTTGACCGGCTGGACCGAATTCATCAGAGAAGATCAACAGAAAACTGTCTGAATTTAATGTCTGGGCGACTGATTGGTGCATCTCAAATTATTGTTAAGCAATGTTCTGTTTTTCCAGGCAGGTTCTGGCACATCACCGACCTCCACCTGGACCCCACCTACCACCTGACCCAGGACCCCACCAAGGTTTGTTTCTCCTCTAAAGGGGCCCCCGCCACCCATGCAGGCCTGTATGGAGACTTCCTATGCGACTCCCCCTACAGCCTGATCCAGTCAGCCTTTGCCAACATGGCACCACTCACACAGCCGCAGGACTTCATCATTTGGACTGGGTCAGTACAAAGGGTGAAGGTGACTCCTATTGATGGAGGGAAAATTGGTTTTATGATGTTTTTTATACTTCTGGCTTTTGGTGGGTTTGTCTTGAGGTAAAATTGTGCTGAACACTGAATAAGTTGATGTTTGTCAGCAATAGAAGTAACCAGTTTACAAAACAAATGTGCAGTTCTACATTCTGTTCCTTAATTTCTGCAGTTGTGGACTTCACAT
This sequence comes from Crenichthys baileyi, assembly GCA_036173005.1. Classification (NCBI taxonomy): domain Eukaryota; kingdom Metazoa; phylum Chordata; class Actinopteri; order Cyprinodontiformes; family Goodeidae; genus Crenichthys; species Crenichthys baileyi. The sequence continues at coordinate 468,340 of JAHHUM010000610.1, forward strand.
ACTCTTGTGTTTGTAGACGTGTGTTAAAGTTTCGTTTAAAACGGAAAAAAATGATTATGAGGTGTGAAGTCACTTTAATACCCAATTATTAAGTAACTGAATGATTTAATTGCTTTAAAACAGGTTTTTATAACGTTTGCAGTGCTTTGTGCTCAGGACAATGAAGGAAGAGTTCACAGAGTAATAACTTAATACTAAAGCTGTTTGTAAGCCCATCAGCACTGTTAATCTAACCGTAGCATAGATAGCCTTTTTTCAATCAAATAATATAGCAACATCAGGCTCACACGTTTACAATAAATTTACACATCTGGGAACTTTAACAGCTGTAAAAGTAATAATTTACTCTCCAACATTTGGGAGGTAATATACCTCTAGATCAGTTTCTCAGTTCATGTGTAATCAATAGTTTAAAGATTCACTCAGACACAGTTTTTATCCTTCTCCTTTTCTTTAACACAGAGATTTCTTAAACTAAAGTTGATTTTTTTTTTTTTTTTTTGTATTTCCGTGTTCATGATTCATTTGTACTGAAAATTTGACATAAAGTCAGAGGAAAGTCCACTGACTCCGGAACGCCATAGAAAATAAACACTCGAAAAAATCTAATAACTTGATCTTCGATAGGGAAGCGCCACTAATACAATGAGGAGCAGAAAAAACACTCATATATTACCAAGCACTTCCTTTTGTATTTTCTGGCTTGTGAAACTTTGAAACCCCAGAGTTACTTTTTAAAGTGTTTGCAATACATTATTATGTTCCGTGTGTTTATTTTATGAAGGAATGAATAATCTATAATAAAGCATTTATTGTCTTTAAATATGTTCTGTTTATCTATGTACTGTATATATATTTCTACCTATCCAATATAAAAAAAGAATAAATTTTAAAGGAAAAATTTTAAGACTGGCCCCTGGCTTTTCTACTAATGTTCTTGTGTTGATTGAAAAGTTTCCTTCAGCGTCTTTAACAAGGTTTAAAAGCTGAACTCAGACGGTGGTTTTTGTTTGTCATGTACATTCCTGTAACAAAAGTCAATGTACTGTCAAGAGGAAATATCACTTCCCCCTTGCTGAACATTACACTCCTCTGTGGTTTTTAATGAATGTAATGTATGAATGTAACCTTAACCAATAAAAAACAGTCTTTAAATCTTTATACTTTTTGTCTCACAGGGACAGCCCACCTCATGTCCCTCCAAATGAACTTTCTACAGACTTGGTGATCCAGGTGATCAGTAACATGACACAGACCATCACACAGCACTTCCCCAACCTGACTGTCTACCCTGCACTGGGAAACCATGACTACTGGCCACAGGTAACCGTGAGGCCTCACTGAGAGGAAGGATTGTGGATGAAGGCAGCAAAATTAAAGGTTTTGTCATCTGCAGGCATTGTATTAAATTAAGCCTGAAGAAGGGAAGGTTTTTCAGATGCAAACTATCAAATCAACTTGACTTTTACTGAAAATTTGTGATAAATGGAGATACACCAATCAATCATCCACAGGTCGGAATCAGCCAATTTTTCCTATGATCTGCTCTGATGAGTGATCAACAGTATGTATAGTCTAGTAAAAAGAAAGTACAGCCTCTTTTAGTTCTTGAGGTTCAAGACATTGTGGAAGTGATCAGGGCCCTTATTCACAAAAAACTAAGAGTAGCTCCTAGTGACGTCACTCTAAGAAAAACCTTTTTTTTTCTTAGAAGCTACGTTTAAACATGTTGATGCCCTGTGTGACAATTAATTTAAGTTTTATCATCATGATTTACTCATTTTGTACACAAAACACAAGTGTTTTGTGGACCTGGAGAAGGCATTCGACTGTGTCCCTCGTGGTGCCCTGTGGGGGGTGCTCCAGGAGTATGGAATCGGGGGCCCTTTACTAGGGCCATCCGGTCTCTGTACAAGTGGAGCAGGAGTTTGGTCCGCATTGCCGGCACTAAGTCGGACCTGTTCCCGGTGCATGTTGGACTCCAGCAGGGCTGCCCTTTGTCACCGGTCCTGTTCATAACTGTTATGGACAGGATTTCTAGGTGCAGCCAAGGGCCGTAGGGGGTCTGGTTTGGGGACCAGTGGATTTGGTCTCTTCTTTTTGCAGATGACGTGGTTCTTCCCTCACTTGTGGTTCACGAGTGAGGGAAGAATGGAGCGGGAGATCGACAGACGGATCGGTGCGGCTGCCGCAGTAATGGGGGCACTGTGCCGGTCCGTTGTGGTAAAGAGAGAGCTGAGCCGAATAGTGAAGCTCTCGATTTACCGGTCGGTCTACGTTCCTACCCTCACCTATGGCCATGAACTTTGGGTCATGACCGAAAGAACGAGATCCCGGATACAAACGGCTGAAATGAGCTTCCTCCGTAGGGTGGACGGGCACTTACTTCGAGATATGGTGAGGAGCTCGGCCATCCGGGAGGGGCTCGGAGTAGAGCCGCTGCTCCTCCACATCGAGAGGAGCCAGTTGAGGTGGCTCGGGCATCTATACCGGATGCCTCCTGGACGCCTTCCTCAGGAGGTGTTCAAGGCACGTCCCGCTGGGAGAAGGCCCAGGACACGCTGGAGGGACTATTTCTCTCAGCTGGCCTGGGAACGCCTTAAGTTCCCCCCAGAGGAGCTGGAGGAGGTGTCTGGGGAGAGGGACGTCTTTGTGTTTCTGCTGAGTCTGCTGCCCCCTGCGACCTTGTCCTAGATAAAGCCGGAAGATGAAAAAGACGAAGATTTACACATTTCTGAATCCAGTTTAAGTTCTATCATCGGTTAATTTCTCTCCATTGACTAGAAGTGCATTTGTTTTCTGTTTTATTTTGCTGTTTCTTTTAACAACCAATCACAGCTCTTAGAAGACAGCGTCACACCTATCAACAGGGTCAACCCCACCTAGAAACGGGGTCAACCACACCTCCTCCCTAAAATAGAATTTTCTGTCGTCTTCTTGCTCAGAGTCGCAGCGAAGTGAATCACTCTTAAGCCAGGAGTCCTTGGCAGGAATATTTAGGCTAAGATAGGAGCTCTCTGAGAGCCTCTGAGGATCTTTGTGAATAAAGGCTGTATTTTTTAACATATTCAGCAGTTAAGTGAACCTAACCTCAAGTGTACAACAATAACAGATTCTTTACTGTCATTGGTTTCATATTTGTTATTAAATAAAGTGGAATGCTGTAAGTACACCCTTTGATTGAGCAGCTTCTAGAGCTACCTTCAGTAGCAACAACTTGAAGTAATTGTTTTTTGTATGACGAGCCCAAATCATCCTTCCACCATCGTGCTTGACAGCTGACTTTAGTTTGTAGATATCCTGTGTTTAGTTTTCTCCAAACATGGAACTGTTTTAGGCACTATAGCATTCAACATCGCCCCCTGCCTGATATCTGGGTCATACAGAGCTTGAAAAAGGATCTGAGTCAGCAGAGGAATTTGTTTTCCTTCCTTCGGGTCAAAGGTAAACGCTGCCATTAGGTGCAATTGGTACAAATTAGTTTTTTGTCCCAAGTGCAATTGAATCTCTTAATCAATTTTCACCAATTGGCACAATTGAGTATTTAAAGGTTTTATTGTTGATATGTTAGATAATTATTGTTATTATAATTATTGTGTTGTCAGGTCTGTATTATGCTTTGACCCTCTTTGACTGCTGCTGTGCACCAAATTTCCCCTTGAGGGACACTAAAGAACTGAACTAAACTGTGCTATGGCCAAACACCTCTACTTTGGTCTCATCTGGCTGAAATTGGTCTCAAATTGATCGCCCTTCTTCAATCCAATGGGAGGGTGTACTTCTGTTCTTCGATTTTGCTTATACTTTTGATAATTAATTGACCTGGTGGAATCTTTGTTGTTGTACATTTGAAACCTGATTAGATGATATTTGATTTTATCCTGAAATCTTAAAATTATAGGAGGGATTACCTTATTTTCACCATGACTGAATGTATTTTTTATTTTAGGACCAGATGCCAGACTCTACTAATGCCATCTACAAAGCAGCTGCTGCACTCTGGAAACCCTGGTTGGATACTGAAGCCCTCACCACTCTCTCACAAGGTTCATTAAAGCCTTCCACACCAAGGCAGGATGTTTTAAATGAAGCAACAGTGGTAAAATGGACCAGGCTGTTAAACTGAGCTGCAGTTCTGCTCCATATCTTTATTAGATCCATTTCAGTTCAGTTTAGTTTAGTTGTAGAGCCCAAAACCACCACAGTAAAGCAGTCCAATTCAAATCAACATCAAGTCCGATATTCCTTCAGTGCCGTGGCTTCCTTTTGTTTTGAAAATATGCTTACAGCTTTGGCATAAAATATTAATTAATTTCTACAAAAGAAATATTATAAATCATTTCAAATGAATTGTTTTCAGTCATAGTCCAGATAATGTTTCCATTTAAAATTAGCACAATTTACATGTAATTGTGGGAAAAGTATCCTTTTTTATGTTGGTTCATTTTTCAAATCTGTGATGTTTTTCTGTAGTCTTTAAAATAAACTGCCTACATTTTTATATGATTGTGTCTCTGCACACTGATATGTTTGTGCATATTGAAAATAGGAAGCAGGAAAACTGCTGCAGTTGAATGTTTAACATCATAAACTAAGTTCTATACTTATAAGCCAAAGTAGCTGACAGGAAATTGATGCACTGTAAAAATTAAGGCATACAATGTTTGTAGCTGTTTTCTGTTGGTCATTTTTGCTTTAATCCAAATGCAACATTCTTTATGGATGGAACTACTCATCAGTCACTGACACAACTTTACAATGTCATTAAGATAGAAAATCACCATGTCCTCAGTATTGAAAAGTTGCAGCATAACTAATAGTATACCATTATTGAAAATCCATTGGGTGAGAAGTCACATGAAAATTTAGCTCTTTATACTTTAACTGCAATATTCATGTTAGCTTGTTGCCGTTTAAATTTGTGTTGTGATAGTTTATTATAAAGGTTTTGCTTCTATCATCTATTATTTTCTTAACTGTTATCAGATAAGCATCAGGCTGTATTTTGTGCTTTGGTCCCTTCTGTAGGTGGTTTCTACTCACAGCTGGTAAAACCTGGTCTGCGGTTGGTCAGTCTCAATACCATCCTTTATTATGGTCCTGATAAAGTTACAAGCAACATGACAGACCCAGCTGGACAGTTTGAGTGGCTGGAGAAGACTCTGGAGAAAGCTGCTCAGAGCCAAGAAAAGGTTTGAACTCTGACATTAACTTGGCTCACTCATGGCGGGGGCATGCTGATTTGTAAAGTCAGTATGCTTAGTCAGATTAATCCCTGCAGTTTAATGAATTTCTACTTTAGGTGTACATCATAGCCCACGTCCCGGTGGGATATCTGCCCTTTGTCAGAAACACCACCGCAATCAGAGAACGCCACAACGAGAGGCTGGTGGCCATCTTCAGGAAGTACAGCCATGTTGTTACAGGACAGTTCTATGGTCACACCCACAGAGATAGCATCATGGTGCTGCTAGATGAACAAGGTGAGAAAAACTAGCAGAGTTTTCTTAAACGTATAGAATTTGACTTTAACTGACCCTAGTTTTATTATGGCAGCTGTTTAATCTGCTGTTTAATTTTAACGGTACGCTTTAATATCCATCTCAGCACTTCATTATGAAGTGCAACACAGTGCATTACAGATTGCATTAAGATACTGCGAGTTAGTTATGCTGTTTTGTAAGGATGTTAAAGCAACACTCTCAATTTTTCCCTGAAGCTACTCCGACTCGTTTACTGTGATTAAACACTCAGAACCAAAGCATTTATAATGACCCTGTTTTTACCCAATCATTTTATAAGTGTGTTACCTAAAACAGGGTTCTTCCCCAGCCTTCAAAAAGCGGTAAAGGTAATTAAAGTATTTTCCACGTTTAGATAAATACATAAAAAGAAAAGCCAGTGTGAATTACCGCGTTGACCAGAGTGGATTCTATTTGCAACAGGCAGCAAAATGCACAGATGAGTTAGTGTGAATTATCGGTTAACTGCTATGACAACCAAAGGTGCAGGCAAAGAAAAAAGTATCATTTAAATGGTTAAAAAGAACTAAAGAAGTTAATGTTCATATTTTGGTGGTAACTAACTTAAGAGGTTATAAACAGTCAGCATCTTATTTGCCATTTCAGTTTTAGATATTGTGGCTGGATGAAACATCTCTGTTATCAAAAAATTTGAACTGCTGTGATTTTTGCATTTAATGGTTAATAACAGTAAACAGTTACAAGGATATTTGTGGTAGATAAAAAAAACATAAAAGAAACATGACATTTTATCTGGCTGTTGTTCTGCAGGTAATCCTGTGAATTCTCTGTTTGTGTCGCCGGCTGTTACACCAATCAAAAGTATTTTTGAGCAGTTTTCCAACAACCCAAGTTTCCGCATGTATCTGTACAACAATAAGAACTACAGTGTCAAGGTAAGAAGGTTACAATAAACTAAAGCTTTTTTTGTTTGCTTTCATCTCATACAAATAGCACAGATTTAATGAGCATCCAACAGTATTAACATATAACTAATCACCTAATTTATATTGTTGTTCAACACTGTTTTGGATAATGCTCAAACATTGTCACTTAGCAACAGACTGTGGTTGACCTTTTCTAGAGAAATTTAGATTCAGTCACTGTTCAGCTTCTTTCACTTTATTCAGCCAGTATGTAAAAGGACTGCGGTGCATTTTCATTGTAAAATATGCTCACCAATTGATTTTACATTTCTTCACATGAGCTAATCAAATCATGTAGAAGCAGTGCAACATTTTCATAGTCAAATACTGAAACATATTTACCAGATATATTTGATTAAGCTAAACTCTGTAAATAAGGCAGGTTCCCCACATCCTGGGGCTTCAGTCATCAACACGGTAGTCTCTGGCCCTCTACTCATATAGAGACCACTAGTGCCACAAAATGGTAGCATAATACATTTTTTAAAAATACTTATAATCATAAGTCAGCTATTTGCTACAAATCTGTTCTGTTAAGCTTGATGCATAAATAGCTTTATTTTGAGTCTGTTATTTTATCAAAAGAATAAGGGATCACCAGAATGTTTTTTGCGACTTTCATTTATTCTCTTTCACAGAATTCTTGAAAAAAACTATCTCAGAATAAATCATTGGAGCAGGTATTCTAACAGATTTAGGCTAAACTTCATCTTACTGCTTAAAGACCGAACCTACAGAGCTTTTATGAATAATCACAGTGCCAATCAGAACACAAAAACTGGTTCTGGCTTTCAACTGACTCAAAGACTTTTCCTATCTTTCTTTCTCTCTTTGTCTCTCCTCCATTTTGACGCTTTTCTGTCCCTCTGAAGGATATCTGGCAGTACTATTTGAATCTGACGGAAGCCAACGAGAAACAAAGATCCGACTGGAGGCTGGAATATATCATGACTGAGGCTTTTGGACTGACGGACCTGCAGCCAAAAAGTCTTCTTCAGCTGGGCCTCAGCTTCATGCTGCCACACACCAAATCTTTTGACAAGTACTTCAGCCACTTTATGGTCAGCTACGACAACCGCCTCATCTGTGATGGAAGCTGCAAGGTCAACCAGGTGTGTGCTGTTCTCCACCTGGATGAACAGTCATACACAAAATGTGCTGCGAGTTCACACTGGTAGCAAGATTTATTCTCAGGAAACTTTAAAGTCTCTAATATTTTTTGTATCTGCTGGAATCAAATAAAACGGAAAAGTTCAGCTCTGCTTTCACTGAACCCAATATTCAACAAATAATTGGTTCTGAAAGCAATAATTATTACTGTTCAAAAACTAAGATAAACATTACGTTTCTGTCCAAACTGTTTTTTAGTTCTGTCAATTTACTTGATGGTAGAGACAGGGGTGAATCATATTGTTCATGCTATACAGTAAAATAACAATACTGATGACGGATGAAAAAGAGGGTTTGGATGGTTACATCTGCTGCTTGAATATTTTTTTCCACTGTTGATGCAAAGGGATCATAAATAAATGCTGTGTTTATGTTTCAGAACATGTTTAGTTAAAATTGATTGTTTGTACTGTTGAGAAGCACAGTTGCACTGTCTGATTGTTGCGACCCAAAAGGGAACATTAAAGTAGGTGAAACAGGTTTTTCACCGAAACAAAATGATTTATTGTTTAGTCTTTGGGATTTTGCAAAAGAAAAAAGGAGGGTACCATGAACATTACAGAAAGCAACAAGGTTTTCACAAGCCAAAGTCAACAAACCACGTTCACATATCAAATGGGAACAAAACTAGTTTGAATTAAACATTCTTCCCAAAAAGTCAACAAGCCAAGTTCAAACATTTCAAAAAAAGGACAACAAAACAAGGATGGGTTAACAAACATTTTGCCCAACAGTTAACAAGTCAAGTGCAGACATTTGAAAAGGCAGAAATGAGCCGCACCCATTAACTGAACAAGAGCTCATATAGGAGGGTCATCTCTGTGATTGGACGAGCCAGAAATGAACAGTCCAACAGGGTTTCAACGGTATGTCCATTTGGAGGAGGCAACCAGTGATGGGAAAATCCACAGCTGAGGCCAATCAGTCACCAATCTGCTGTCATGGGATTATGCAACCAAAGTGGCCTCTGGCCATAACACTGATGTAATTACTGAAGTGAAATTTGATAATAAATAAATATATATTTGTACAGCAGAAGTTACCACAATTTCTGTGGCTATATGCATTTATTAATTCCAAAAACACTGTAATATATTCAATACTACCAAAGAATATGATACATATGTCAGGCCATATTGCTTAAAGCTTCTTAAATAGATTAACTGAGTTTTATTGATTTTAAAATGTATCCAAGTGCAGTTATGATCCCAACATTGCAAACTGATGCTGTTTTCTGCAGGGTTCCTATACGTTTCCATGGAAATTAATTCTAGTATCCCCAAATATACAAATATAAATTAATGTGTTGAATAAATCCAAATACACAGACACATAATTACAGTTTAATTAAACACATTACAAATACATGTTCATCAAGTGTATAGGTCTAGGAAAAATGGTTAAAATGGTACATGTATAAGAACTGTGTGCAAGAAAAATGGCTGAGGTTTTTGTTTCTTTGGAGAAATACTTCACTACACACTTCCAGTTGGTCAAAGGGTGTTTTTCATAGAATTGTTTTTAAAATAACCTCTGATTTTCTTAAAGTCTGTAAAGAAAATGTTTAAAAAATCTCATTTTATAAGTTTTAGTTTTTTGCCCCTACAATGTTTGCACTATTTCATTTCCATTAGATATGCACAATATGTTTGTGTAGCATCAGGATTTGGTTTGTGGAGAGTGGCGACTGTCTGTAGATGCAGGTAGGAAGCTCAGCATCCAGAATGTGAAACCAGGATGTGAACTTAGTTCATTAGTTATCATTTAATAGGTAATATCAAGAACAGATCATGTTGTTGTTTGATAAAATGTAGTTAATCTATTGTACAGATGGAATCTCTTGTTACAGTGAAAATTTTATCTTCTACAGCAGAGATAAAACATGGATGAAGTCAATGAAAAACATCCTGGTTTTAATACAGACAATAATGTTTTTGAATTTCATTGCTGGTTCATAAGAAACAAACAATATAAAATATATTATCTTAGATGTCTCGCAATGTTGGTTTAGCTTTTTTTTTTATTCCTTCGCTGAATATATATTCATACTATATGTATGCTTCAAATAGGTAAAATTATCACGCAGCATAGAATAAATTGATACTCGGCTTTACTTATCCATGAATCCTGATGAGCCCAACCAGTTAGATAGACTACAACGTGTCTTGAAGACATAAAAACTTGGATGACTTTAAATTTTCTGTTTCTAAATTCAGACAAGACAGAAGTTGTCGTCTTTGGACCGGAGTCTTTAAAAAAGAAACTGCTTAATCACTTAACCTGGATGGCATTAAATTGACCTCCGATAATAAAGTAAAAAACCTTGGTGTTATTTTTGACCAGGACATCCCATATTAAACAGGTTTCTAGGATTTCCTTCTTTCATCTCCGGAACATTGCCAAAATTAGAAATATCCTGTCCAGGAGTGACGCTGAAAAAACTAGTCCATGCATTGTTACTTCAAGGCTGGACTATTGTAATTCTTTACTATCAGGATGTCCACAAAATGCAGTTAAACGCCTTCAGCTGATTCAAAATGCTGCAGCAAGAGTTCTGATGAAAATTAAAAAGAGAGATCATATTTCCCCTATTTTAGCTTCCCTTCATTGGCTCCCTGTTAAATCCAGAATAGAATTTAAAATTCTCCTCCTCACATATAAAGCCCTTAATGATCTAGCTCCATCATACATCAGAGATCTGATTGTTCCATATGTTCCTAACAGAGCACTTCGTTCTCAGACTGCAGGTTTACTGGTGGTTCCTAGAGTCTCTAGAAGTAGAATGGGAGGCAGATCCTTTAGTTATCAGGCTCCTCTCCTGTGGAACCAGCTCCCAGTTTTAGTCCGTGAGGCAGACACCCTGTCTACTTTTAAAGCTAGGCTTAAAACTTTCCTTTTTGATAAAGCTTATAGTTAGAGTGGCTTAGGTTATCCTGAGCTATCTCTGTAGTTATGCTGCTATAGGCTTAGGTTGCTGGAGGACATAATGACCACTTTCACCCTCTTCGCTACATTCTCACACTACTCTCCAATTTTCCATTATTTGCTGTTATTTCAGCTTTTAACTTTGTTCTCTCTCTTTTTTCTTCCTAGAAGCTACACCTGGCCTGACTCTGTGTCTACCTGTGACACCTTTCTGGAGACTAACTCAATGTGCTCTCTTTCAGACTCTAACCTTGAAAACTGGCTCAGAGTTTATATGTTCCTTCTTTCTAGGTGAAACGACTAAAGGAGCTACATTCATTAACATTTACTTTTCCTTCCCATAGAAAGGACTCCTGGATCAGTGCTTCTTTGTTCTCTTTGTGTCTCTGCTCTGTTCTCTCTAACCCCCAGTCGGTCGTGGCAGATGGCCGCTCACACTGAGCCTGGTTCTGCTGGAGGTTTCTTCCTGTTTAAAGGGAGTTTTTCCTCTCCACTGTCGCTACATGCATGCTCAGTATGAGGGATTGCTGCAAAGTCAACGCCAGTGACTGTCCACTGTCTCTACATGCTCATCCAGGAGGAGGGAATGCTGCAAGTCACTGACTGCACTGTTCAATCATTAGGATAATTGGAATGTATTTACCTGACTTTTGTGAAGTGCCTTGAGACGACATGTGCTGTGAATTGGCGCTATATAAATAAACTGAATTGAATTGAATTGAACTGAATTGAATAAAGAGCTTCAGTGAAACACTTTGCCTAAGCTACACTGGTTTTATTATAAATGAATTATAATATTCGTAGCTACAGTATATATACAAACTGAAACTGCATGGGCTAGTTTCCCCCTACTGGACATGCAAAGCAACAGCAACTAACCCCAGATGACCATCCACGTTCAAGTTCAACCCCCCCATCTCCCGATCTTATTCTTCTCTTGTTTAAACTTTCTAGAAAATCCCCCTCGTTTCTCAGCCACCAACTAAAGAATTTGACCCTCACCTCCTTCCCATCACCCTCCTGACTCTTTTGTCTACATTGCCTCCCTCCTGAAATGTTGAGTGGACCTCTCCAAAGCTTCCCAAACACTGCCTTTTTTGTGTGTGCTAATGTATCAGTTCAAACCACCAAAAGCTGGACTACAAAAGACAAGTTCCCCATCTTCCAAAAACAGTACTTCTAAAATCCATGTCATTCCCTTTCACAGGGATTTTTAGTTTGAAGGTTTCAATAGCAAAGGTTAGTTTGGTTGCAACCATTTTTACATCCTCAGAGTTCATTTTATTGATTACAATCTATTGAAACTTGTGAAGTTTAAGCTCAAAGCTAAAGCAGAAACAGGTGTGATGAGATGTCCGGTATGTTCAGATAGCCTCCTTTAAAAAAAAAAAAATAATAATTGAATTATTTGAATTATTAGTAAATAAATAAATAAAGTTCACAGTACTTTTTAAAAAGTTTGCTTTTTGTGAAAAGTTTAGAAACTTTTCCTGAGCCCAAAGTCTGAACTGCCAAACTCTTTCCCCTCGTGTGCCCCTTTGCTTTTATTATTCCTGTCCATTCCTGGCCTCCTTCCTCTCAGTTCCTGTCCCAATGTAACCGTGGAGACTAAGACTGTGGCAGGAATGGTAATGGAGAGGACTCCATCACCACAGAAACAGGAGTAGAGCTTCCAATCATGTGGATCCATCTCCTGGGTCACTATTATTAGCAATCCTTTCAACTCCAGACCAGCCAAACACATGAACTGTAAAGCATGTGTGTGAGTAGATAAGATTGTTGCTGCAGCTTCTGATGGAGTTTAAACTTGATAAATTTGTGCAACGTTTGCCTTACAGTTAAATAACCGTGTTGCTATAGTTAAGAAATCCCGATTTTATATAATTGTTAATTAACAACGATGCCTCGAAACACAAATTTAGTTAAAATCCCGACATCTTTGTGATAAACTGAAAAAAATCTGTGGAGAAATGTAGCAGTTCATTTGTTTTTGTCCAAGACTCTAAACAATATCTCAGTTGTAAAACATAGTATGTTTTTTCTTCTACAATTTCCTAATTTTTTAGAGGCATAATAAGTGACAGTTATTGCTATAGCCAATATGGCTCACCACCCAGGGTAGCATCTTGCCAGGCGAGGTTGGAGCAAAAGAAAAAGGGAAAAAAACAAAGTTTTCTGTTGCTTTTTGCATTGGGGCTGCAAACTAATGATTATTTTGTTATCGATTAATCTGTTGACTATTTGACTCAATCAATCAATTAATAATCAGATGGCAAAGGTGCTTAATACGAGATTTTTTACAGCATTTGAACCAAGTGAAGCTAATACTAGGAGGAGTTCTGAATAGAGGATATTTACAGACAAAGAAGATTTTTGATCTTAAATGCTAAATATATACATTTCTTTGTACATTTTTGCTCAATTACTGCTCTGAGTTGGTTATTCTTTCAGCAAATGGCTTGCTTTAGAGTCTGTGTGCTCCAGTTCCAACTTTTATTTGATTACTAAATTAGTCACGATTAATTGTTTCAGCCCTAATTTGCATGTTTACTTAAATTGGGGACTGGGAGTGCTCCAGTGTTGTGCAGGTACTCATGTTCGCTTTTGGTGTGCTTTTGGTGTGTCACGCATTGTAATGAGCTGATATTCCACTACCTGTTTCCTGATGTTAGAGTTTTTGGAGTATTGCGTGCCCATGCATAATGTCAATGTACTCAACAGGAAAAGGCAGTGCAATTTTTTTGAGTTTAGATTAGACTTAGATTGATGTAATTGGATTTTGCTTGGCTGTTAATATTGCAAGCTTTAATGTATTTGTATTTTTGCTGCATGCATTCACATGCTAGTTTATGTTCAATCACATGTTGCTCAGTGTATGAAAAGGAGACCAGTGTTTTAAGTGATTACTGATATTTGCAGGTTTGGAAAATTGAACCATGGTTGTTGATGTTAGTTATTTTTATATTATTCTTAATTTAGAACTTTGACCACATTTGATTTGGTTGATATGCTGAAGGAAAAATTCACTTTGGGCCCAATCCATGCTAGCACACTTCGGTGATCTGATGCAGCTTTATGTCACTATGCTAATGCAAGAAAAACTTGAATCTAATTCCATAATTTCCAAAATGTATTCCTAACAGATACAGATATGGTAAAAGAACATGGTCTACCTAATAACACAGTAGAACTGGTGATGTTCAGTTTTGTAAGGACCTGTTAAGACCAGGGACTGTATTCACAAAGAGTCTCAGAGTCCTTTTCAGAGAGCTCCTATCCTAGCCTAAAAATCCTGCCAAGGAGTCAGCACCAGCCTGGAATGTGAGCAGTTCTGGTACCTGCTGCAGTCACAAGCTAGAGAGGAGATGGCAGAACACCAGAGAACGTCTCCACAGATGAGGAGCGTTGGAGATGACCATTTCATTTTAGCCTGCTGACATCATCATGTACAATACAGCTAGTACTTGTTTACCTCATTTACATCTTCCTTCTATGTAGATAGTACTTAGATTATTGTACTGTATCTCATCTAGAGTTTGTATTAATGCATATGTATTTTTTCAAGTTTTCCAATTCTTTTCAAATTTTATTTTTATTTTAAAGTCTGCAAATATTAATTCTGTACTATATCATTGTAATTCTTTTCACTTTTTATTCACGATTATTTATCATTGTTTCTGTTAATCATTTATCCTTCCTAATATTACTTCACTAGAGGTTGACCTTGAACCTGTCCTGCTGCTGAAACTACTTTATTTTGCCCTAGGGATAAAGTTAATCTTAGCTCTATATTAATAATTGTATGATTGTTATAGAAGTTTATATGCTCATTTACTCCCTTGTTTAGGCTGGATACCTGTGTGATCAAGTCGGGAGCTTTTTATTAATTCACTATTATTCATTGTATGGAGAATATCTCTCCTTTTTCTCTCTCTTTCCTCCATCTTCTCTGCTTACAAACCTCCTAGGCTTACTAAAAGTCCTACTCACTACTCTTAACTTTTCCTAACAACAGGAGCTCTCTTAAGGCCTAAGATGCTTCGTAAATAATTTTATCTTACTGAGGGAAAATTCTAAGAAAACTCTTAGAATTTGAGAAATTTTAAGATTTTTTTTAGAATGACGTCACTAGAAGCTACTATTAATCTTAGGATTCTTTGTGAATACAGGCCCAGATCATTTATGTGTTTAAATGACAGAAGGTGCACTTTCTTTATGTTATGGCCAAACAAATACAAAGAAAAACAGTTTCTGTCTTCATTGGTGACAATAGAAATATAAAACTATAAACACCCTTTTCAAGTAACTGGCAGATTTAACAAAGTTTAGTATTTCCCAGTATAATTATTGTTGTTGCAATTTATTTAATACTTAAAGGTAGAATGAGGAGCTGCAGTGTAAGAAATGACTAACACCAGTTCTTGAAACACTGTTGTTGGTCGGCCTCAGGCTGACACACTGCCGTCTTAAACTGTCCGACTGGTTTCGTTTGGCTCACTGACCCACATGTTCAAGTTTGAAAAACTTCTAGTTTTCTTCTGGGTGACTGGTGGAGGCCCAAACCAGTTGATCTAAGGATTACTGTCAGGACAGCATAACCATCCAGCAGCCCTCTCCTGTGGAGCTGGAATCTCTGTGTCTGAGTGCATGCTTCAGATCACCTTTATCCAAAGTAGATAATCCCTTTCAGCATCTTTAGGTTTAAAAAATACTACCCTCTTTTAAAAAAAAAGCTTCTGCATGAATATATCTTTTATTTTCAGCATAATGGAGGCTAATTTGTTCTCTAGATCTTAAATGCTACCTGGTGAAAATGTATTGATTGTCTGGAATAAAACAATTATTTTAATGGCTACCTGCAGCTCAGAAAAAATCATATTTTTATTTTACTTTTATTGTCCTGTCGCTTAAAAGGTAGAGAAAGGTATCATAAGCTTTTTCATGTAAAGTCCAAAACCGTGGTTGATGCACTGGTTGTTGCGTTGTCCCTGGTGCAGCTTATGTTTACCCTTTTTATATATGTCTCAAATTGAGCCTAAAAAACCGTGTTTTAGCAAAAATCTGTTCTACTCCTGCCACTATCTGTTTAGAAATAAGAAAATCTTTAGATATTAAGACACAGATTCAAATCACTGATCCCATATCAACCTCAAAAAGCAAATTCACAATATCTCAATTAAATGTTTTATATAAGTGAACTAGAAAAACCCACAGAACAAGTTGATGCTGGAAAATAATGTTATATTATTGGGACACTAAATTCAGAGGCTGCTGTTTGAAAGACAAAGAACGAAACCTTTTTAAGCCTGTTGCATAGCTTGCTTCTTGTCTTGGTGTACTAATGAGCATACAATACAAGGTTACTGGCTAATTAGAAAGAAAATATTAAAACTATTTCAACACTAATTTAACTTAAATCATAGAGACTGTTGTATGTCTGTCCCTGTTTTTAAAGCAGACTGGTTCTTACGTTGAAGAAGGCAAACAGTCTGCTTTAAAGAGAGATATTTTATGTTATTCTATTGTTGTCGATATACTCTCCTTCCTTCTTTTAAATCTCATTTAGATGTTTCCTGCAATGTTATCTCACATTGATGTTGTCTGCCTGTGCTGTTTCTTCTATGCAGTTCTACTTATCTAGTAAGCCACTGAAAAATGAAATAATCTGCAGATTTTCCTCAACATTGCCAAACAAAATCAGACATGTGACCAGAAATTATTCCTTTTGTCAGTAGAAAATCTCTTTCTGTCAAACAATAAGACTTGTTGTTATAGTATGGTTCTTCTTCTAGATCATCATGCAGGTACTTTGAATGGTAATAGACATAATATTAATTCAGTTTCTCCATATAGTGTATATAGTGAGTTATCAGGACATCAATCATTAGAGCTATGACTGTAATCTTTCTTTTTACCATCCTCTTCATTTCTAAATATCACTGACAAATCAAGCGCTGACCACTCTTTACAGTGAAAGCTCAACCTTTACTTCAAGGCTAAACTATACAATAACAATGCAGTTTATTCAGGTCTGACAACACTCTGTTTCTGTTCAGAGCAGCTAAACATAAGGTTCCTTTCATAGCTTTGGTGTCCTGTGTGATATTCTGTCCCACAAGTCTCACACAGTCGATAATGGAGAGAGATGGAGACAGAAACACAGAGATGGGGGGTCTCTTTAGTCTCATGCTTCAGTAGTAATTTGTCACCAGGCATGAATGGCCTCCTTCATCAGCGAGGGAGACAGAGGCAAAGAATTTCAGAGTAGTGCATGTGTGTATGTGTGTGTGTACACTAGAGGGGGTCAACCTTTAGGTTGAGGTTTGCTCTCAGCCCATTTGTAGCCCAGATCTGTCTTTTGTGTGGGACCACCATAGACAGGTCTCCAGCAGCCAATCAGGCGCTTCTGAACCCATTACCTCACTCTTGTGGTGAGTGTGCCAACTTGGAACAGGATCCACCCAAAAAAAATGCTAATTTAAGGAGAGAAAAAAAGAAGGGAACGAAGAAAGTGATTCTGAAAGAAATACACAAGTTAAATCCTGATTCTTAATTGTTACCACAGTTTGAAATCCAACATTTTATTTATATTCAAAAGTAAAGCTTTAGGTTAGATATTTCTATTTCTATTTTGACTATAGTTAATCACATAGTTATTCCTTGTTCCTTAACGATGATATAAATGTGTTTTCAATAAATCCTGAGCTTCCTACACCTACTGCCGTTTCCCCAATTTGTACTGGTGCTAGATCACCTTTAAACATGATCACCTGTTTTTATAGACCGACCTGATGATATCTTTACTTCAAAGGTGTTTTGAGCAAGATTAAATGTGCAGAAGCACTGAGCAAAGACACAGATTCCTGCCTCTGCCTGTGGCAGTTTTTAACCCAACTCTGATGCCTGTCTGTATAATGTTTAGTGTAATACATATTTAGTCAGTCAGTCAGTCAGTCAGTCAGTCAGTCACGGTGGCGCAGTTGGTAGTACTGTTGCCTTGCCCAGCCGGGGGTCTTTCTGCATGGAGTTTGCATGTTCTCCCTGTGCATGCGTGGGTTCTCACCGGGTACTCCGGCTTCCTCCCACAGTCCAAAGACATGCCTGTTAGGTTAATTGGTCTCTCTAAATTGCCCTTAGGTGTATGAATGAGTGTGCGCATGGTTGTTTGTGTGTTGCCCTACGATGGACTGGCGACCTGTCCAGGGTGTACCCAGCCGTTCCGCCCATAGACTGCTGGAGATAGGCACCAGCTTCCCCGTGACCCACTATGGAATAAGAGGGTAGAAAATGACTGACTACATATTTAGTGTTTTATTAATTATTTTGTTGCATATTTTTTTATTCAGTAACTTTTGTGCTGAAAGTAGAATACAGCTAGTGGAAAACAATTCTGTATTTATTTTCCTACTAACATATAAAGGCTGTTGTTCATTGATTGATTCATGCATTTACATTTCAGTAATCTACATATTTACTGACTTTCTTATGTATATATTTATTTAGGCTTTGTCTTGTTTAATTTCTAAAACAGTTATTTCATTTAGCATATTCTGAGCCTGGGCAGTCCCCACCGGAGAACATATATCAACAGAGACAACACCAATTTCAGACAAATATACAGTAATCATTCAGTTTGAATAAAAATGTGTATTTTTTTATTTTAATAGCATCCCACATGATGTTTTCTTTGAAGTGTGTCTTGCTTCATCCCATTGAGAAAAGATAGTTTGATCAAAAATGGGACCATGGTAAAATAAAACCATTTAAGTCCTAAGAAAGTACTGTAATTTTCTGGTATATTGATACTGTATAAACTTCTGTATGTGTGTGTGTGTGTGTGTGTGTGTTCTTGTACTTGTTGCTGAGTGAGAACCCTTTTTCGTATTTTTATCGCAAAGTGAGGACATTTTGACAAAGTGAGGACATTTTCCTGGTCCTCACTTTTCCAAATTCCGTCCTTGGGACAGGGGTTAGGTTTAGGACTAGGGTATGAATTGAGTTATGGTTAGGGTTAGGTATTAACTGGTTAGGGTTAGTGTTAGGGTCAGGGTTAGGCACTAAAAATCAAAGAAAATGAATGGAAGTAACTGAAAAGTCCTCATAAAGATAGTAAAACACGGATGTGTGTGTGTGTGTGTGTGTGGTGTGTGTGTGTGTGTGTGTGTGTGTGTGTGTGTGTGTGTGTGTGTGTTTGGTATGAATAAGCTGGAAGTAGGCCAGCTATTGACATCCCAACAACACGGTTAAGTCTTTTCTTGTCTCTAATTAAAATTTCACCCAGTAACACCAGTTGTTCATTTCCCACTGGCGTAAATCCTTTGAGTGGGAATACAAAGCTCTGATTGTTATGAACTGATGAATTTATGAATGAGCACAAAAGATGTGGCCATTGAAAAAAGTGTAATTTTACTACAGTGGTGGGATTTTTTCTCCGTGTGTATGAAATTAAGACAATTAGGAACAAGTTAAAAACATCTAAATCAAAAAGTTTTATTCTTTAAAATGTTTTTTTTTTTAATGCCACTGTAAGCTAAGTGGCTATGTAGACGAATACGAATAGGATTAATATGAAAAAGCATCTCATGTCCACTGTTAAGAACGGTGAAAGATTTGTGATGCTGTGGGCCTGTTTCTCTTCAAAACACCAGGGAATCTACAGATCAATTCAATGTATTAGAACATATTAATTTAATTTAGTAACTCAATTCACTGATTCAAACATGTTACACATAGATTAATTACACACAAACTGATGTTTTCAAGCCTAATGTCAGTTAAATATGATGATTTTCTGCTTACAGCGAACGAAAACATGACATTCGAGATTAAAATGTAACATCGGAGCAATTAAAAAACATGTTTAAGAAAGAAATGTGGGGTTGATCAAATATTTTATTTTTAAAAGGTACTTTTAATCTGACGAACAAGCCTTATGGGAACGCATACTCTAATTTACTGAATATGACTGTAGTTATAATGTATGGCAACATGTACTCTTATGGCCACTGCTGGGAAACTGGAAATGTCTCGTCATTGTGTCTTTAACCAGGAAAATGATCCAAAACATATGGCAACATCAGTACAAAACAGTTATATTATTTTCATTTTCTTTGCCAGTGTTTAATCTCTTTGTAAGATACAAAAGATACAAAGTGATTTTAGTTGCTTGATCCTCTTATCATTCCCTGTGATAGACTGGTGAGCTGTACAGGGTGCACCCCGCCTTTCGCCCAATGACGGCTGGAGACGATGGACGGACAGATGGACCAACGGACGGACGGATGGATGGATGGACTATACATGTACAAATTTGTTTCTTTTGCTTTAGTTTTGCATATAAATTGAAAGACTTTTTTTCACAGATCAGCCATGAATTACTTTAGGATAATATACTGACTTATTGTTAGAACTTTACTTGAATCTTCTCAACTTTATCATTTCTTTTAATGTGCCTACTATACCACACAGATGGCAATAATTCAAGGAGAGACGCACTTAAGTCAGTTGTTAATTATTAATCTTTCCTCACCCCATCTTATTCCTCCTACCAACCAACCAATTTTCCCATTTTCCAGGAACTACCCTCTCCCAGCCCCCCCGCACCCCCTGTCTGCTCTGCTTGCAGGGTCATTGGGTTTGCCCTCACAGAAGTTAGTTTTGAAGCAGAGGGGTGTGGGATGTTGGCCAGCGTCTTTGATTGCTACAGTGCTTGCAATCCATTTTCTTCCACCTGATGAGCACTGTGCTGACCTTGGGGTCTGACAAACCCCATGTGGAGAAACATCTCCACTTGGGACTAATAGATGGGTCACCAACCAGATTTCACCTTTTCCACCAGTTTTGCTCTCCTATTTGTTTTTGTTTTGGGACATTTTTTAACAATCTGTCGAAAATCTTCTGTTCCTTCATCTCACCCAACAGCTCAATATCATAAATCTGTTCCATCTTCGGTTTCAATTTTTAAATATAATGAAAAAAGAGAAAATCCTTGCGGCTAATAGGAAGTATAAGCATAATTTTTTAATATAATTAGACTCAAACATGGCCAATATGAATTGCAAGATAATGTAATAAAACCTAAAGCCTAGAACCTGTAAATGTCCCCGTTTCCCAAGTTTTGTTTTTTTAAAGTAGGTTATAAAGTCTTTATGTAAGGTAAAAAAAAAAAAAAACTGAAAACTGTTTTTAAAGGGTGTAATTCAGTTATATATTATAAACCCTATCAGTAAAACTTGTCCTAAAACCTACAGCTGTTTTAGTTTGTTGAAAAATGAGGTTTCACAATATTGTAACTATAACAATGCTGCCATCTGCTGCTCATCAAGTTGTCTGCTTTGGTTTAAGCTGTAGACGATGGTTTCTGTAGATTAAAGCGCTAACTGCATGGATTTAAAGTCACATTAGTATTATGATCTTAAAGAGGAAGCTTACTGGTTTTATTTCAGGATAGTAACATTCAAATTACGGGAAGCGTTTAGGGTTTATAACTGTAATATGCAGGATTATCTTTTGATGAGCTCAGGTGAAAATGATGTATGACCTGAGTTTTTGATGGATAGGAATAGATATTGTCTCTATTAATCCAACATTAGCATAGCAGATAGTAAGCTTTTGGACTGTATTGATCCTAAATAAAAATCTGAACCATCATAATTTTTTAACAGGCTAAATATATTTCTTTCTGTACCAGAACTACAAAAAGTAATAAAACTTTGGGGTTTTAAAGCTAAATATCATAACTACAACATATTTTAGATGCTGAGTCTT
This sequence comes from Crenichthys baileyi, assembly GCA_036173005.1. Lineage (NCBI taxonomy): Eukaryota > Metazoa > Chordata > Actinopteri > Cyprinodontiformes > Goodeidae > Crenichthys > Crenichthys baileyi. Next base: position 489,650 of record JAHHUM010000610.1, read on the forward strand.
TTTGTTCAGTATATAAAGCAACAGGTAAATGACACAGATGCTGTGTAACAGGATTTATTTATTCAGAGACAAGACAGATCTTGCAGGTGAAACAAACCAGTTATTAAAAATATTAAACTAAATTATTTGCCAATAATATTAACTAAATAAAACGAAAGACTTTGCAGACAGAAAGTCGAGTACCAAAGAATTGACCAGCAGATGGCAGTGTAGGATTCCAATTCTTGGTTCTGGGTTCTGATCCAGATCTTGGAAAAGCAAATTACACAAGATCAAGTTAACTGATATTCCATGTTTCTTTGCTTTCTATCCATGTATTCTTCCATGAGCTTTTACAATGCTGATATGAAAAACCTTTTCCCCTGAACTTTCATTTAATATGGACATCGCATACAGAACTCTGTGAACAGCCAGCTTCATTAGCAATGACCTTTTGTGGCTTACCCCCGTCGCAGAAGGTATTAAGAACTGTCTGTTGGAAAATGATCGAATTGGCAGTCTTCCCCATGCTTGTAGAGGCCAAAACATTATATTTCTGTATTACCATTTGTTTTTATACTGGTCCTACTGTAATTGTCTAAAGAACAAAACTGAGTTTTATTAACTGTAAGCCATAATTATCAAAATTAATAATAAAAAAATACCTCTGTGGGAATGAAACTATGGGTTTTACCTTCTGAATTGAATTACTTGATTTGACTTTTCAATAATAATCTACTGAGATGTCCTCTATATTTTAATCCTCTCTCAGGTGAACAGAACCTCGCTTTTAAATATCTTTCTATCACGTGTGTTTGAAATGTGTATCTTTACACATAGGAAAGTTTAGCCTCCCTGCAAAGTTAGTGGTTCTAATCTGGACTGTGTAGAGGTTGCATGTTCACCAAATTTATGCGTGGATTTAATTTGTGCTCCTCCAGTAGTCTATAAAAATGAAACATATATGGAACTCAGGTTAATTGTTTATTTTTAAGCAGACCTCAGAAAAAAGCATGAGCATGCATTTAACTTTTCTAGCTCACCTCCTGGTGCATCTATTGTCAATGCTGCTGCCCTTAGCTGTGGCGGTAAGGTCTGCACTACCTGTCGCAGTGGCAATCCTCAAACCTGGTGCTGGACACCGACAGTAAGGGATGCTGTCAAGCTAAAGAAGGAGTCCCATCAGTTCTAGTTGGCTTGTGGGACCTCTGAAGCAGCTGACGGGTACCGTGAGGCCCGGGCTGTACAGGCCATGTAGAAGGACTACAGCTCAGCCTCGAAACGACTCTAGCAAACTGTCCAGCGCCTCAGGAGAGGAAAGCTGTGCTCCGCCAACACTGTTTACAGCGGAGTGGGGAGCTGCTGACCTCAACGGGGGACATTATTGGGCAGTGGAAGGAGTACTTCAAGGACCTCCTCAATCCTGCCCTCATGTTTTCTCTGGTGGAAGGAGAGACTGGGGACTTGGATTTGGACTCGTTCATCATTTAGGCTGAAGTCACTGAGGTGGTCAAAAAGCTCCATGGTGGCAAGGCTTAGGGGGTGGATTAGATCGGCTCTGCACACTCTACAGGGTGCCCCAGCATTCAACAGTGTCCCTCGTGGTGCCCTGTGGGCCACACTTCAGGAGTACCGACTTGGGGGCCCTTTATTAGGGGCCATCCCGTCTCTCTTCAAGCGGAGAAGGAGTTTGGTTAAATCGGACAAGTTCCCAGTGGATGGTGGACTCCAACAGCCTGCCCTTTGTCATTGGTCCTGTTCATTTCTTTATTGAACAGAATTTGTAGGCGCAGCCAAGGGCCAAAGGGGGTCTGTTTTGGGGACCAAGGGATTCCGTCTCTTCTTTTCACAGATGACATGGTCCTGCTGGTTCATGACAGATGGATCGGTGTGGCCACCGCAGTAATGAGGAAGCTGTGCTGGTCCGTTGTGGTGAGAGGAGAGCCGAATACAAGAGGCTGAAATGAGCTTCCTCCGCAGAGCTCGGCCATCCAGGAGGATCTCAGAGTAGAGCCGCTGCTCCTCCACATTGAGAGGAGTCAGTTGAGGTGGCTTGGGCATCTGTTTTGGATGCCTCCCACGGCACGTCCTCCATGTTCCTGGCATGTCCAACTGGGAGGAGGCCCAGAGGACGGCCCAGGACATGCTGGAGGGACTATGTCTATGGCCTGGGAATGCCTCGGGCTTCCCACAGAGAAGCTGGAGCAGATGTCTGGGGAGAGGGAAGTCTGGGTGTCTCTACTTAGTCCGCCGCCCCCGCGAACCCGTCCCAGATAAGCGGAAGACGACAAACGTGAGATTTTTTTTTTATCCTTGTGATGGTTCCGTATTAGATGAGGGACTTATACCCATCTTCATGCCAGGTAATAGCTGGGATAGACTCCAGGCCCCATGACCTTGAATAGAAATATGCCAGCATGGAAAAATAGTTGATGAATATGAAACTAAACTGCTGTTGACAGACTTAATTAATCTTTTTTTGCAAAGAGTCAGCAGACCCTCATTGACTTTGAATTTCTTGGATATGTGCTCTTGCCAACCATTTTATAGAAACAAAAAACTGGAAAACTGGCTAAAACACAATGGCCATTGCTTATGTTTTTCTATGATGCATTCAAATGGCTCCTATATTTGTTCATCACAGCTAAAAACACATTCTGAGACACCATCCACCAACTCTGTTACCTTCACTCCATTATCCTTTTACGGTCTCCCACAATCCGGGTCTTCTCCAAACCATCTTCATGCAATTCCAAATGCTTTCTGCTCAACATGGGAAGTAAAATAAGATTTGGAAGAAATCTTAGATTTTGGGGTTGAAGATAAATAAACAGTAGCATGCCCGGAGAATACTGTGCTGCTGTGGAGTTTAACTGCATGTTTGAATCAGTGTTGCTGTGAGGGGGAGGTCATTTCATTTGGATTTAATTCAGACAAATTTATTGAGAATTAATTTCTCACTTAAAGGCTCGAAAACATTGCCATTACTGACTGGATCAGGATATTGGACACACATTACTTCCCTCAGGCGGTATTTACCAGTGAACTGACACGTTCATAGGTCATGGAACAGAAATCAGAAAATAGACAATTACATTTTTAGCTGGTTCTGTCTCTTTGTCTGGTTCTTCCACTATTTTCAGTGTTTTGAATCTTTTTTCCAAAAAGCCCTATAGGGTCATAAAAGTGGGTATCAAAGTGTGTAAAATTTATGCATTTATCAATTTTTCACTTCCATTTTGGGATTGGTTTGCCAAGATAAAGGTCTCAGCAGAGATCCCCAAATCATCCTCTCCTAGATTTTCCTGGATTTACTCAGAGGTATTTTAAAGACATCCATGACTTTATATGATGGTTCTTTATCTGGCCCTAACTTATCGGTCCAAAAGTGCAGGTCTCAGAAACCTTTCCCGGGAGAAATCTAAAAAATGCATCTTTCCTCTGTGTCCAAACAGCTTCAGCCTTTCTCTGAAGATCAGCATTTACTCTACTCTGATTCATACCCAAATAAGCCACTTTGTTCAAGAAGGTTAGGCTTTGCAGGAAAGTTAGGCTTTGCAGGAAACCCCTTTCAGATGCTAGTATTTATTTATTTTTGGTCACCACCCATATCTCATGACCACGGGCTCTCCTTAACTTTTTCAATAAATATACAGTGTGTTCTGAGGCACCCGTTCATCAGACCAAGAGATATTAAGACTCCTTCACTTGAGGCAATAACTAACTTCCAACAAGTGTCACAAATATGCGAGAGGACCCAAAAACACAAAACCCAACCAAGAGATTAAAGTGAGGGCAGTAAACATCAGGGTAACAAGAGTTGAGTTGGATTCAAATTGGTAACACTGGTTCAATTTTGAACAAAAAGAGTTTCTTCACACCTGTATAACATTTAGTCAAGAGAATGATACTATCTTATAAAAGTAACATTTTATTTTGTTTGATCTTATTATTCCCTGGAATACATTCTTATATAAAACAATGCTAAGACCAACGGGTGCCATTTTTTGTTTGTCTTGAAAACATTTAGTTTACTATTTTTAAAATATGTTAAGAGAGCACATTTTTTGGGTTTATTTGTTTTACAATACAATGATGAGATAATGGATTAATCAAATAAACAGGATTAGTTTATGGTTTAAGGTCAGTAAATGCTCTGCAAGGAGTGAGAAATCTGTTCTTTTACTCTGGGTTGGACAAACAAAGTTCTTTCTGGCCAGGACATTTCATACTTTACAAGAACTCAAGTGCAGAGGTCTTGGGAGGTCTTCATAAGTCCCTCCAACAGCAGCATTTATCAGGGTAATATCCACTCATTTTAGATTTCCCCAACAGCACACAAGAAAAAATGTTCTGCCCAGAATTTATGGGTCAAGAACAAACTGTATGCTCTCTCAATCCAGAGTTGCAAAAAACAGAAGAATGTAATTTTGTTCTTGCAGCTCTAGGAGAGAGAATACATTTCACTGGTCTTGCTTAGTAAGACCTTTAGGCAGCTGTAATATATACTCACCACTTCTCATCAGCCTTCTATTTTTCTCCTGCTGCTCTTCATTTCTGCTTTATTGGCAATTATATTTCCCATTAAGTTTGAGTTAATGGCCCAGTGCTTCTGTATTTAGCTGTGTGTCTTTTCTAAACCAAGTCACTGAGTGAGCTATGGCTGACTTTAACTCTACTGTTTTTCTTCATAAAAACTTCCCCTGGTCCTCTTCAGTGGAATTTATTAATAAACTTTTCAGCAGATGAAGGTAAATGATCTACCAAATATGATTTTTTTCATAGGTGGGATTGAATTATGCTGTATGAAAATGGCTCAGAATTATATGTTTGGATTGAAGTAAATTGGACTGATTTGAAATTGAATTGGGACTGTGATGGATTCTATTTAACTAGATTTAAAAAGGACATGCTTGTGTTGGAAAGCGCCTCACGTTAGCATTAATTGTGATTGGTGCTGCAAATATACTGAATTGGCTTGAATAGCATTTTACCCTGCTGTTTATTAATGCCACACTCTGCACTGTTTATTTATATGGTTGTAGGGAAAATGCTTAGCTGGGGTTAGGGATGAAGTAAATGGTCCAACAACCACAGTGAGATACAGTGAAAAACTATTTGCACCTTTACAAATTTCTTCTGTCTTTGCCTTTTTGTTACACTTATGTTTCAGATCATCAAACACATGTTATATCACACAAAGATTAACTGATTATTACATTCAGCCACATTGGGGTCTTCTTAAATTTTGAAAGCACAATGGTCAAAAACTAAACGAAAAAATAGATGAAAATAAAAGGAATAGTCACACCACAGCATCTCAATCAGACTGAGTGAGATGCTGTGGTGTGACAATTCCTTTAATTTTTTTAGCCATTCAGGGGTTGTCTGGCTGCTGTGCTTTGGATTGTTGTCCTGCTGCAGAGTGCACTTAGGATCACAATCTCATTTTCCTGACTCCTAACATGTAGTTGCTCACATACCCGCAAGAGGTTAAAGCTTCAAAAACAACTTAAAGTAATAATCTATATCATTTTAAAAGTAAAAAAATCCTTTTTGCACATAGGCATCCTATGTTCTTTGAGTCCCTCACCTATTGCCCACATTGGTTAATGTTTTAAACTAGCTCACGTTAGTGTTAGAAACCAGTTAACTGTAGTGGATAAAACCCCTTACCAGTGTGAGGAACTTCAGTGCATGAATGTTCATGCTTTAACACACTTATTGACATCAAAGCAGAAGCATATCAGCCAACCATCAGAAAGAAATCTTTTACCAGATCTACTCTTGAAGTCAATACAAATGAAAAAAAAACCTCTGAGCATCAGGAATACATTGATCAAGAGTATACTGGTCTATATCTGTCTATATGGCTGCACAATATACTGTGAATATATCATCACCATCAGTGTGTGTGCAAAATCAGTGTGTGCAATAGTTATACCACAAAGGACTGTTTACATTGCAGTAGTTGTTGTCTAATATATTCCAAGTTTTATAACTTGCATTTTGCATGCCTATTTAATATTTAGTTAGTTGGATTGAGTCTCATAGCAGCAAATGCTCACACTGGACAAAAATGACGTTGCCCAAAATGCTAAAGGTCAGGAGTGATGGAAGCACAGATGAGAAAGAGAGAAAAGAAGAAAATGGGCCCATATCACAACCACTAACGTTATCGCAATATTTACCAATAGTTTCACCATCACAAGATTTTCTAATATCCTGCAGGCCCACTGTTGTAATGATTTAAATTGCACCATATCATACATTATGTATTTGTAGCTTTAGGCTCTATATACTAAGATTATGGCTGTTCTGATGGGAAAAAATAAGCACCGCCATCTATAGAATACTGTGGCACAACAGTGAGCGCTCTATTTAGTCTTTATTTGTTCCAGATTTGTCTTGACTCTGCTGATTTAACAGGCAGCAGTGAAGGTAACTGAGCTGAACGCTCCACCATTTGCACTGACACTGAAAGCCATGAGGAGATAATCAGGCGGATACAAAAGAAATTAATTCAGCATTTTAGAGTCCAGCTGTCTGGTGGCTGCTGAGCAGGTGTCAGCTCCTCCCCCTCCCTTCCTCCCTCTCTGAACTTTCCCTTTCAGTCACACATACTCCATCCCTTCTTGCTTCCTATTGTGGCTGTACATCATCATGTTCGCTACTGTTTTATCTTACATATTATGTCACAAAACAAACGTGAATTGAATGTGGATTGAAATTACTTTTCCTGCTTTTAAACTGAACCTGTCCATTTCAGGCTACACAGATTATTCTTTCATCCTCTTCATTTAGTTCTTTTTGATTGAATATTACTTTATCTCAATGTAAAGCCAGGCTTTATTAGCACATAAAAGTGAAACCATTCTGGAACTCCTGGGTCAAATTAAACCCGAAATCCATTTGGCTAAACAACAAACGCTCAAAAATGGCTTTAAAATTCCCTTGAAAGACTGAAGTTAATTAAGCTTAGTAGATCATTTTGCTTCAGAAAGATGATTAACAGATCTTTATGTTGCTTGATTTAAAAGAATAGCAAAGATGGAATCGAACAATTTGACTTGAGCACCACGTCGTCCTCGCACTCTTGCTCCAGTTATGTGAATAGATATCAGCAAATAGCAAATTTTGTTCCTTTTTAGGTGATAAAAGCAGAATTTCTAGCAAACAAAGCTGGCATAAATAAGATCTGGGCAAAGTCTCACCCTAAAAATATGCTAAATATCAATTGGTGGACACTTAACAAAATTCAGTTCCAATTCTTAATCATGTTTCACAGATTCTACATGTTTTCACCGGTAGGTCAAATTTCCAAATATATATCACAACAAATCCTCATAAATTTTCTGATTTGTATTTGTTAAGTATTTGAAAACCATGCAATCTTTCCTTTAACTTTAGATGTATGTGTTCCTTCTGTTGTTGAATACCATGAAATTCCAATAAAATGCATTAAATTGTGTAGTTGTAACATGACGAAATCTGGAAAAGTCAAATGGTGTCAAGATCTTAGCAAATAATGTTTTTAAAAATTGATAAAAAAGCATCAAACTTTGAGCAACAAACTGCAAATATGGCCATAAATATGATCTAGACTAACTCCATCTGAAAAAAATCTGTAGAGTTGGAGAACATCTGCAGTAATTAATGTAACTCAGTGACATTTTTCAATTATACTGTAAATACAAATATTGAATTATTTATATTTTCACAGGCAGGACAATTTTGTACAAACATGTACAAGAACATTTCAAGGTTTTGATGCAGTAAGCTGGTTTGCCTCAGACACACAACCTATCACCAGGTGACAGCATAAGCTCCACTGAATTTGACTATATTGTACTTTAATTATAATCCAATTGGAATGTGTATGATTTAATCTGTTCACATGACCTGATTGTATCAGTTTATATATTTCTATTGTTATGATTTGAGGGTGTTTTGGGGGTTTTGTTGGTTTTATTCATGAACCATGAACCATTAGAATAAAGTCTGATATGTTTTCTTTGTAAGGAAATGTTTACATGCATCTTTTTCATCTCAGGTTCTTAGTTGCTCTGGTGCTGATCAAAGTAGGTCATCTTGATTTCTAAATATCATTTAGTATAATGTTAACATGTCTGGTCATGAAAGACTGTTGCTGCTACCGTAGAATAGATTATCTATTGATGTTTTTTTTTTTTGTTCAGCCCAGTTTACTGGCCAATCAATAAGTGATACCAGGAGGTACTGCAACTGCTGGCAGTGTGAGAATGTGCCAAATTCTGCTGGAAATGCTTCCACATAAAGCTATTCAGCAGAGGGAACTTTAGGTGCTCTAAAATATCCTGGTAGATGGTTGCACTAACCTTGGACTGGATAAAACACCAGATGACATGATTTTACTAATCATCAATGACTGGAAAATTCACACTGGACCTCAATCCACTCTTTCTCTGGCCTCTATGACTTTGATTGCAAAATGTATTTCCATCTGAAAAGAGGACTTTGGATCATTCAATAACAGTAATGCTTTTTCTCGAAAGTAAGACACACCTGATGTTGTCTCTGGTTCAGTAGTAGTACCAGGCATGCAACAGTTGTGTTGAAAATACATCTGTGTGTGGTGACTCTGACTCCAGCAACAGACCACACTTTGTGAATTTGCCCCAAACTCTTAAATGGGCTTTGCTTTGGTTGTCCATTTTGTGCATCATGTGAACTTTTTTTTATACAAAACCTTGTCCTTTTACACATCTTTCCATACATTTGTTTGGAGACAGCCAGCTTATTTGATGATTATTCATGGTGTACCCTCCCTGTGAAGGGTGTCAATGACTGTCTGTTGGACAAATACAGTTTTCCCCATTATTGTTTAGGCCATAGCATATTAGGAACAACCGACTTTTTGGGTAACATTGACTGTAAGCCATGATCATCAATATAAACAGAAATAAGCAAGATCACTTTGTGTTTATTAAAGTGCCATTGTTTTTATCTGAATTACCAAAAATAAATTAACTTTCCCGTGATTTTGGAAATGAGTGAGAATTTGTATTTCCTTTACAGATTAATGAAACATGAAATCGGATTTTCTTTTGTAATTGCAAAATGTGTTTAATGTTCTTAACAGGCATTTGTTAACATTTTAGATAAAGGCTGAAACCTGCTAACACAAGGGCTATAACATAGAAAACTGGGCCACTGAAAGGTGAAAATGGGGCCCAAATTTTCCCTCGGGCCTCCATTAACTAAAGTCCACCTTCGTCTGTTTTACCCTTATTTTATAGTCCACAAACTTTTTTTTTTAGCCACTCTCCATCCTCCATCTGGCCAAGCTACATCTCCATTCCACTGCCTCCTTGTCCTCTCTTTCTCCTTGCATCCCGTTTTGGTATTTCTTTCTCTTGCCTTTTCATCTTTCACTCCACCCCCTCCTCCCCCACCCCCGCTGATATCCACACACCGAGGCGCGCCGAGCAGAGACTCTCCGGATGTCAGTCACTTTCCCAGAGAACAGACGGCAGCAGCAGCAACAGCAGGAGGAGCGGAGACTATAATCCCCCTCCTCATCCACCCCACCCTCACCAAAAAGCCAGAAACCAGAGGCAGGAAGGAAATAAAACCAGACGGGACACCTGTGTACTACTGGACACCCCCCTTCCGACGCGTTTTAGTTTCACTCCCAAATTGTGGGTAATATTAAAGAGCGGATGCTTTAAACTGGCTTGAAGACGAAGGACCAGGCAGCAAAATCAGCCTCCATTCTTGTTACCACCACCAGCAGCAGAAGGCGGATGGAGATGCGCCTTAAAGGCGGAGGTCTGGTGGTGTTCATGTAGGTCGTGTCGCATTGCCCGGCCGCTTCGAGTGCCGCTCGGAGAGACGGTGATGCTGTCGTCGTCATTGTGTCACAGAAAGAGAGAGGGAGAGCAGAGAGGCTTTGACATGGAGGCAAGCTGCTGTCTGTTGGCTCCTAGCTCAGGCCACCCGGATCAGCAGGTTGGACGTGCAGCCTGAAGCCTGGTGGACGTGATTTCATCATATGCACAGTGGGAAATTATAATAAAGTTCAAAATTTGGAGGTGGAATTAAAAATGATTCTGTGCGAAAAATTGAGTGGCCCATATGTAGATAATGCATCACAGGATCATCAGAGCAGCAGTCTCTGTACCAGTTCAGGGTGGATTACGTCTACAGAGCAGCAGGCCTCCATCTGAAGTCAGCTACTGATCAGGGAAGCAGAGAGAAAAGCCACTCAGTGCACTTCCCTGCCCTGTTGCTGCCAGAGGTAACCATTTATTCAGCTGTTTTATTGAGAGCTGCTGTAGCGCGAACCCCCGCTGAGGGACAGCTGTTGCAAACGATGACTCACTTGCAGGCTGGCCTCTCTCCAGAGACCCTGGAGAAGGCCAAGGTGGAGCTGAAGGAAAACTCAGAGACTCTCCACCAAGACATCCAGGAGGTCCGTGACATGATCATCACTCGGCCAGACATCGGTTTCCTCAGGACAGACGACGCATTCATCCTCAGATTCCTTAGGGCGAGGAAATTCAACCACTTCGAGGCGTTTCGGCTGCTGGCACAGTACTTCGAGTACCGGCAGCAGAACCTGGACATGTTCAAAAACCTGAAGGCCACCGACCCGGGCATCAAGCAGGCTCTGAAGGATGGGTTTCCTGGCGTTCTCTCTAATCTGGACAAATACGGCAGAAAGATCCTTGTCCTGTTTGCGGCCAACTGGGACCAGAGCAGGTAATAAAGTTTCAGGCTATTTTTTGTTTGTCATTTTAGGAAATTAGGATGAAAATCATAGAAAAAACACATCCGTGTTTGTGAATCCCCAGAAATAAATGAGTCACGCTTGTGGAGCTGTCCATTCAGCACCACTCTTAAGCAATGCAGCAACCTTGTCTAAACGGTTGTGAAACTTCCAGATTAGATATAATCATTTCAAAATGGGTTATTAACGACAGTAAATGGACAAATATATGTTACCTGTTGGGCTAATGGATTTTATTTATTTTGATTGAAAGATCAAAATGAAGTAAATTGTGGGTTTTGTGCATTTTCTTTACCGATCAGAAACAGTTCTTCCCAATTGAAACTTTTTGTTGGATCTTGATTCTTGCATCAGAGTACTCTGCTGTATTAAAGCAAGAATCACGATTTCTTAAATTGTTTTAGCAAAGTTAGAAATGCTTTATATTAAGTCACACCAACCACTGCCCTACTTGGATGCTGTGTCGTTGCAAAGAATAATCATTTTTAGAACACATAAGTTAGTACAGGGCTTGTTTACCTTCTTTTTTTGGTGTCCAGAAAGGAGATTATTCTGAACATGCTGCTTTAATGGACCGAAAATTAAAAAGTCAACATGCGTAATTATGTATTCTTTAATACTGAGTGTTTTTATTTTGATGGTCAGAAAATATATTATTGACACAGATTACAGTGGATTTAAAATGGTGAACATACGCAAGTTAAAATGATAAATTTGTGTGATGTAAAAATGAGGTGATAAATAATTTCAACACTTTTCCAAAGTTTCATGTGACCTAATGTGTCCTCTAAAGCATAACTAAAACATATTGATTTGTAGAAAAAAATCCATTGTCTTGGTTGCATTAATGTGTACACATATTAAATAATACTTTCCGCATTGATTATTCTTGAGTTACCAGTGGTTTTTACTTACAGTTCATCTGATTCATCTGAAATAAAATTCAATTATTAAAGCAGAATTTCACATACATTAGCTGTTTGCATACTTTAGCTGAAGCCATAGTTTGCAGAGAGGTTTTAAAGGGTAAAATGATCTTCTTGTACAAGGAAGGGTACAAAAATCTTCCGCACTAGATGCAGCAGGACAGTCATCAGTAATTAAGATGTAGGAAACACAGTTTCTCCAAAACTGATAAAAAGCCAAAATAGAAATTTTGCAGGAAAGTTGCATTCTTCAAGTGACAATGATCTCCTGCTATCTCCATATGTCTGGACTGAAGAGTAGAGATCCAAGACAGAAGCTTTTTGATTTTCAAATAAAACATCCAAGCCTGTGCAACATCTGCTAACTCTTTGTGGAATATTGTGTTACTATTATATGCAAAATAATTGGAAGTTCTGAGCCACAATTCTAAACATTTTGCCTCACCAAAAAAACACCCTACCCAGAGTAAATCATGGTGGTGGCACTATCATGCTCAGGTGATATTCTTCTTTAGATGGGGCTGGTGGTTTGGTCAAGGTGGATGTCCGTTTGATTCAAAAACGGTCTTGTGCAAGCTAGTAAGCTGAAGAAAAATTCAACAAGTTATGAAACTTGAAACATGAAATGCCACAATTGTCTAGTGTTTAGTTTCTAGTTTCCATTTGTCTTCATATTTAGATTTTCCTATTTTTCATGAGACCCTTTTAGTGTTTCTTGGTTCATGTTGTTGTTATATGCATTTCTTTAGTCGTGTTCGATGTATTTTTCATTTATTTCTGTTAGATCTAGTTTAAAGTTCATACTGTGTTTTCATGCTACTGCTCCTCACACTAATTAACTTCATTCAGTCAATCTGCATTATGCAGGTTTCCCTATTTTCACCTGTTTGTTGCACTATAAATACACTCTTCAGTTGTTTTAACTGTTTTATTAATGCCATGTCTGCCCATGCCCATGCCTTCTTCTGCCACCTGATGTCCGGCTGTAGGTTTTTTTCTTTTCATTTATTAAATATTTGCACCCACAGTGCTTCTTCTTTCTGCCTGACTGTCTGTAATTGTTGTCCAACTCCAAAATCCCTTCCTGACATAAAAAGATTCTTTATGGTGTCATCTTTCTTCTGTTAAAAAAAAACTGGCACCTTATCAGGGATGTTTGGACTCTTTTGCAATCATTGTAAAAGATAAGAAAAAAAAACGTTTATTTCCACAACTTTCTTTGTTGCAAATTTATTGATGTAACTAATCATATATGCAGCACATATTTGCTTGTTAATGGTCTGAAAAAGCAGGAAAATTACAACCAACAATGCCCTTTTTGCACGTCAGCCTTTCGCATCATCAAAGCACTAGTGTGCCTAATTGCAGGTTCACCGATCGACCAGCTGTGGGGCTGAAGTCTTGTTATCTCATTATCCTTTCAAAGGAAGCGTGGAGTGCTTTTGCACATGATGATCACCTGCTTTGTGCTGGTTGGGGAACCATAAATCACCTGAAGGCCCACTGACCACCAGGCTAGATATCACTTGTTTGAGCCATAAACTGTTCATAGTAAAAATCATATTTTGTAAAGTGATTGGCAATTATGAATAAGTAAAAAGTTCAATGTTTAGATTTAATTCTAAGTGGAATGGATGCAAGTCTTCCCTACTTTTCTTAAGCGTAAGTCAGCTGCTCCTGTGGTATTACCTAACTGAAATAGATTTTAAAACCTTTGGTTCCTATTGTAGTTTTATTAAATGCAGTTTGGTTGAAACTACATTGAGTCAGTAATTAATTTGCTAAACCCTCCCCCCATGTTGTTCTGTGCTTATATGTAATAAAGGAACAGACTGCACTATGGCTTGGTCCGGATTAGCATCTAGGTTGAGGTTAAAGGCAAAAGAGTTTTATAGACACATTGACCCTTTGTCCTTTGTTTTAGTCCATTTGGTATATTCAAGAGCTGCATTATTACTGTTGATGATGCAGACTTATGCACAAAAGTGTAGATTTTGCATGGTTGCACAACAAATATATTAAAAGAATAAGACGATGGTAACTGTGAGCAGGAAAAATTGTGTGCAGTGGACAGGACACTGAAGAATATCAAGCATCAGCTAGATGAAAATCTTACAGGATACACTCGGGCACTAAATTACATTCCTTTAGGAGCCATCATCACTGAAAGCAATTAAAGTTTTAAGTCAAACATGATTGAAAACAAAATAAAACTAAGTGGGAGGCCATCTGTGAATTTGGCTAAGAAAGTCTTGCCAGGCTGCCTGGCAGATAAAGCTCTCGGCTCTTTTATAAGAAGCAAGATGATAAATCCTAATACAGTGCCTTGCAAAATTATTCATACCCCTTGAACTTTTCCACATTTTGTGACATTATAACCACTGACTTAAATATATCTTATTGGGATTCTATGTGTTTATGAAGGAAAATAAAAGAATACCTGGTTATCAAAATGTTTTGCAACTAAACATCTGCAAAATGTCGCTATCAGCCTACAAATCTTGCTTTTATGAAAAGAAGCAAGAAAAAGCCAGAAGACTGGGAACTTGGAAGGTGAGGACACTAAAACTGAACTGTGTGGCCTACATTCAGAATGCTTTGTTGAGGAAAACTAACACTGCACATCACCATGAACATACAACATAAGAGTTAAACATGACGGTGGCAGCATCATGCTATGGGGATAACTTAGCAGAACAGGTTAGCCAATCGGAGTTAATAGCAAGGTGGATGGTGTTGGAAATAATGCAGTTCTGGAAGGAAACCTTGAAAAAGCCAGAGCTACAATTAAATTATTTAAATCGAAGCTTATTTCTGTGTTTGAATGACCTACTTGAAGTCCAGATGATGTTCAGGGTCACACTTCATCTGATGTGTCCTGCTTTTTTTGGGAAGAAGAACAAGCAAAGACTTTAGTTTTCAAATGTGCAAAGCTGGATGAAACATACCCCCAAAGACCTGGAGCTGAAATTGCAAGGAAAAGTTGTTGCACAAAGTAAGGATCTAAAAGGGCTAAATACAAATGCTTGCCATATGTTTCAGATTTTTGTAAAAAGGCATTTAATGCCACGTATCATTTCCCCTCCATTTACAATCACGCACTACTTTGTGTTGGTCTTCCACATAACAAGCCAAGAAAATACTATAAAGTTTTTGGCTGTAATGTCACAAACTATTAAAACATTGAAGAGGGGGTTGCACACGATTGCAAAGGACTATGACTGTTTGGTATATTCTCTCCCTGAAGGCATTGGGCGAGAGTCATGGTACTCTGTGGAAAGATCACCAGTGCATCCCAGAGAAAACAACAATGCTCACAAACACTCGACACCCAAGAGCAGTTTACAGTGATCAGTTTACTTAATACGACATGCTTGGCACCACTGACCTTTTAACTGTGAAGCAATAGCGCTAACCACCTGAGCCAGAAAAAGTGTGGGCAGATGGTCGGCTTTAGAGTCAATGTAACATCTAAAGCATCAACTAAGAAGAAAACAGCGGGTCTCACCCAGTCATAGCTCAGATTATTTTCATCAGTTCCGCCTTCAGATCCTCATTTCCTTGCAGTTCGCTAATAGTGTTCTATGTGTTGTAGACACTTTGTTTTCTTTTAAAGAAAAAATAACATCTAACTTTTCCTTCAGATACACATTTGTGGACATCCTGAGAGCAATCCTGCTGTCACTGGAATCTATGATTGAAGATCCTGAGCTGCAGGTAAACGGCTTCATCCTCATCATTGACTGGAGCAACTTCACCTTCAAGCAGGCATCCAAACTGACCCCCAGCATGCTGCGGCTGGCTATCGAGGGGCTCCAGGTAAGATCCTGCATGACCAAAAAGCTTTGCTGGTCTTGATTTTGTGATGGTGGTAGTTTGCTGTAAAACGTGTCTAGAAAGAAAAGAAACAGAAGTTTTTATTTGAAGATATTGTCAATGCTTTCCGAAACAGATCTTGCGTATACATTTACTGTAACTGAATTTGATTTGCACTAGATGTAAAACCTATATCTGAGATTTTGAAAAAGAATGTGCCCAGACTACTTATTTGCCTTCTTAAAAAACAAAGTGTTTTTGATTATTTTCAGTCAGGCTTTGCATTCCACAGAGACTGTTCTGCTGACGCTGTTAAGTTACACTTTTATAGCTGCAGACTGTGGAGAATTCACAGTCCTTGTTTTGTTGCAGCATGTCCATTTTTGAGACAGATGACCACAGCAAGTTAAAAAACTTATGATCTGTAGAGTTATCTGGTTCATCTTCATAATGATTAATGAAAATAAGATCATGTGAGATTTGATCAGCCGTCTTCGCGGAGATCCTCAGGATTCTGTTTTAGTACCAATGCTGTTTCTACTTTACCTCTCCATGTTGGAGAAATTATACATTTATATAGCAATCTCTTACCACTTTTGCATGAATGACATCCAACTGTACTGCTCCTATAAATTAAGGATATAATCAAACCCACAACATTGTTTTACATTAAGAAATCTTGGCTTTTATTTCTTCTCACTTAAAATACTGTAACAGACTTTTAAAAAAGCATTTGATCATCTCCAGATGCTCCAAAACTCTGCTGTTCTGATGTCTCTTAACTGATCACCAGTTACTTTTAAAATTTATTTTAAAATCTTGGGTTTAACCTTTAGGGGATTTCATGGTAAGGATCCTGGCAACATCTCTGATCTGCTCAAGCTTTACATGACCACTTGTATCCATAGGTCTACTAACCTATTTTTCTTTTTTTTTCTATTTATTTTTGTATTATATAGATTTTATTGTGAAGCACTTTGTGATTTTTATTAATAAAATCCACCTTCGGAAAGTTTTTACAGATAAATTTACGTTTCATACTTTTAAAGCTAATCACACATAAGAGATTATGCTTTGACGGCTTCTCATCTTAAATAAATGAATTGCCACTGCTATTTTGGACTAATAGCATGCTGAATAAAAAAATAGCCAGTTTCAGAACTTATAGTAAAACAAATAATAGTTTTGTTTTAATACTGTTCATCTTTAAATTCTTCTACTGCAACCAAAAATGTTACATTTCTTTGAATTGAGACAGAAACCCTGAAAAGGGCAGATTTTCTTTTTTCAGTATAAGGTATAACAGACCTCCAGCTCCACTTCCATTATTCACTCTGCGGTCAGAATATGCCTCTTAAATTCAACCCAGCTCTTCGAAAGTGCCCAAAGAGCATCAGAACACATAAAAGTTGTATCTTTTTTATTTTGCTCCTTTTTAAATGTGCTTTTTATTACTTCAGTGTTGTGAAAAATTGGGAAACATCCAGGCACTCACTGCCCTCTGTGTTCTCTAGATTTTAGAGAAAATCATTTTTCTTCTCAGTCATCAGCACACATTTAACATCATTATCAAAATGAGTTACTGGGGGAAAAAGCTGGCGGGCAGAGAGTTCAGCTGTCCTATGGTTAGCAGCCAAACCTGGGAGGAAAATGTCTTTCTTGTTTCTGCGTCTGTGTGAGGTTTGATGTGTAGATGAGCGGAGCTCGTTATTGCTTTCACAACATGGCTGTGAATCATCTGCCAATTTGTTTTGGGCTCCATTAGTCAAAGTTAAATCCAAAGGGGGAGAGCGTTTCTTTGGGTAAGAGTAAGATGCACTGTGGTCTGAGTGACTATCTGATGTGTTTGTACAGAAAGTCAGAAATGCATTTAGCTTTAATTTCATCTTAAAAGGGTTGCATGTGCTTATGTAATTGCACCTTTGCATTTAAATTTCTTTAATGGAAAACAGTCAGTCAGTCATTTTCTATACCGCTTATTCCATAGTGGGTCGCGGGGAAGCTGGTGCCTATCTCCAGCAGTCTAGGGGCAAGAGGCGGGGTACACCCTGGACAGGTCACCAGTCCATCGCAGGGCAACACACAAACAACCATGCACAGACTCATTCATACACCTAAGCGCAATTTAGAGACCAATTAACCTAACAGGCATGTCTTTTGATTGTGGGAGGAAGCCGGAGTACCCGGTGAGAACCCAGGCATGCACAGGGAGAACATGCAAACTCCATGCAGAAAGTCCCCAGGCTGGGAATTGAACCCAGGATCTTCTTGCTGCAAGGCAACAGTGCTACCAACTGCCCCACTGTGCAGCCCTAATGGAAAACAAATACTGCAAACTGAAAATGTTCCAAAAACTAGTAATGAAAACGGTTAAAACTTGATTTAAGGATGGAATAAAATTGTATAGCATCAACTTAAGGCTCTGATATTTAAACTGTTCATAACCAGTACATACTGAACATGCATGTACAGGAATGATTAAACTTTGATCAAGCTGTAATTTGAGAATTTTATACAATAATCCAAATATATTGTCAGGTAAAAATAAACATGTTTTATTTTTATGTCTTTTTCCAGAAGCCAATGGAGAAAAGGCCAGATTCACCCTGGATAAATCAGGCCATTGCAGGGCTGCATACCAGACACTAAGATTACATTTTTTCAGTGTGCAACCAAAATAACCTCTTAAGAAAATCAGAAATGTGAGCAAGATTTCAGAAATACCAAGGGGAAAGAACTAAAAAAGACCCCAAAAACAAATAGGCAGCTACAAGCCTGCAACCTCAGGCTCATGGCTGCGTTCTTTCATTACTATCAGCAATGAAAGAGACATTTATATAGATCTATTGCACCTTATCCTTCAGGGAAAGTAAAACATGTTACATTAAATTGGATATATACTACAGGTAATTCTCAGTCGGATTGTATTTGCTCAATCCTGTAACCTGAGGCACTTTGTGGTGAGATTGATTCAAAAACTCAGAGTCGATGCAGGTTGTTGAGATTCTCAGTTTAACCATTTTTAGGGAGGATTTGATTAGGGGTTAAACTTTTAATTTGCAAGGAACATATTGTACTAAATAAAATCGGTGACAATAATTTGATTAACTTTTTCTGTTTTTGCAGCAATTTTTGTATTTGCACATTTAATAATATGTTTTTAGGCTGAAAATTTAATACAGCATATAAATTTAGCTTATTTTGTGTATGTGTGCTCTATTACCCTATTTATATGTGGAGGGTTAGGGTATTTGATGGGAAGCATGAAGGGCACACTGATGGCTCCACCTCACACCACCTGTGAACATGACAACACACATAAGGGAAAAAGAAAAGTACACATAAAACTAAAATATTTACACATTCTGTCTTTCTTTCAAACTCAAGCATCTATTATCATATTGGATCATATCCGCCTGGGGTTCATTGAGCTCTTGTGTTACAGGACCTCCTTCGGCAAATTTAAAAGGACAAACACATTTAGATTGATAGAGGAACTGTGTCTCTCAAAGGAAGTGTCCAGCTGAGGTCAACATGAATTAGCATCAAAGAAGCCCCCATCACTTTCACAACATTTGTGTGGCACCATTTGGAGAACTCAAATCAGTCATTTGTGTTTGTTTTTTAACCTTTAGTCTTTCTGTGAAAAGACTAAAGAAGAAGACTTTAGCTTGTAGAGATGAGGCCACAGTTGGTATGTGATTCAGCTAAAGGGCTCTTTCTACCTACAACTTTCATTTCTTTTTATTTATATTATTTATTGAATATGGACGACATTTGGTCATGGTCTACAAAACCTAACAGTCAGACTTGATAATGAGCAGAGACTTGCTAAAATGCAGTGTGAGCTATGAAAACTGTCAGGTATTTCACTGCTATTTTCAGCAGAAATACAACTTATAGAGATGTTAACTGTGGAAAAGTTATTTTGACGGGTGATTTTTAGAGCTTTATGCCTCATGAACTGAGTTTTATGTGTATGTTATCAAAATAATTGATGCATTAATTCACCACTTCCTCTGAACCTGTTTTTGGGGTTTGTTGATGATAAACATGTTCTTTTTAATATTAAGGGGACAAACAAAAGATTGAAGCAGTGCATCACTGTTAGGAGTCCATACATAACTCTTTTCCTAGCCTGCTCCAGACACCGAGTAGAGTCTGAATTATTGATGAGAGTTACTAGCTTAGTCACAAGTTATTCTAAATTGCTCATCTACGTGGTCTTTGTGTGGTTCAGAACACAAAGGAATCAGGTGTTGCAAAGTAATTGAGTGGATATTATTCAGCAGAAAAAGGCAAATAAATATGAAAATGTTTTCAGAATGAATATGTCAAGAAAGCCCCTTAATGAGTTATTTTTAACAAAAAGATAAACACTATAATTGAAGGTTTACACACCGCCTCTCTTGCTGTGCATGCTCATCAGGGTGTTGAGTGTGTGTTAATTTGAATGTGAAATTAGATGCCTTTAAAGCACATTTTCTGGTATTTAAACACAGAGTAAATAAAGGCCAAGCTTTTTATGAAAATTATTTACTCAAACCTTCACTGCTGTTTGTCCTCTGTTGAATAAATTGGAGTCTGAAGGCCAACCTAGATAAGGCAGCAAACAGAGCGTTCTTTGTGGCATCATATCTCTCTTAGTAACAGTTTTAATTCCCATTGTACTTTCTGAATATAAGAACAAGCGTTATTGGAGCAAATGCAATCAACATTCATTTCCAGCCTCTGCACAGTCAAGCAGAGGTGAGGCTGACTCATTCCGATGCACAAAGAGACATCTGATTGTCAAACAGTGAGAGTGAGTCACTTAAAGTTGCTAAGTGCTTAAAGCAGCAGAATCGCAGTCATGCAGGGTAGCCAAGCAGAGTAAACTCTGCACTGGGGTTTAGTCGCATGCTGGCTGCTTTACACCCGGAGCATCGCTCATTTAACTTCCATCTGAAACAACAACTTTATCTCTGATGCTGCTGATATTGTTTTCTTTTGTTTCTAGGGATTTGTTAGTTTTTCTGCAGGCATTATCTGTTTTCAGTACCGACTTCTGGACTTCTAAATAATGGCATGGATAATTGTGACTCACCAGTATCTTGTATTTATCTCTACTGCCTCTGCACTTCGAACATTTTTGTTTATCTTGAACATCTTCTGCATTTTCACATCAGCTGAGAAAGAGACCCAATACTATATGTCAGTGGTCTGAAACACTTTTAATTACAGCAAATTTAAGAATTAAGTTTGTCTATGATTTTAACTTTTAACAGAAGTCTCAATTGTCTTTAAACAAAATTAAATGACATCGGATGCTCATTGTGCCTCAGTCCTCATAAAGTATGTCATGACAACCCTGATCCTGTTGGTTATGAGCAAATACAAACAGCATGCGGACCACATCCCTCAGAATCCAATTTGCAGCTCTGCATCATGTACAGACCAGAAGCAAGTCCGAGTCGGCTCCTCCAGGCTTCAACGTTCTCATCAGAACTGTAATTTTATTTTTTTCTCACCATTTTCTTTTGGAGCCTTTTGTGCCTCTAGGTACAGACTGGAACCAGAAAGAACAGAGAAGGGGAAAAGGTCATGGATTGTGCTTTGAGTGAAAAGTATGCAACTAAACGAGAGAATGAGCAAGATGGTGACAGCTCAGCTTTCACACCTAAGTAATGGGTTTTAATGCTAAAAACTTTGGATTTATACCCATAGTCATACTTAACATTGTCAATTAAGAGTTGGACATTGCTTATATGACAAACAAATTTAATAAATTAAATGTAATTTAGCAAACTTTGGCCCCATTTCCAACATGACAAATACTGTGATTGTCATGACCCCAACCATCTGTGCTCTGCCTTTGTTGTCCAGATGCACATGTTTTAATAATATTAGACAACATCATGTCGACTCAGCAGATCAGTTTGGTTAGATTTACATTACAGTGCTTTAATTAAATAAGAATAATTATTTTATTTGGAATTTGACCAGCAAAATTAATGTTATTATCAGAAACAGACCTTCGTCTAATTTGTTTACCCACAGACTGCATCATTACTGGTTTTGGCCTCCATCTAAGATAATCAGTACCAGCAAAAGTTCTCTGTTGCACTACACTACTTTAAAGCTTGAGGAGACCTAAGATTTCCTCACCTGTGGAATGTACATTTTAGGTTTAATGAGCTGTAGTTTGACCACTCATATTTAAAAAAGAGAAATTTATCCGTGTAATAAACTTAAAAAAAACATATGAATCAGTACTTTGATCTACTAACATTCACTGTTTACCATTAGGCATTGTATTATTTGCATTGTGTAAAATTATAAAAAGGTACAAAATTATGAAATAATTTGGAAACAACAATAATTTGCTTGATAATCATTTTAACATTTTGTGTGTTATTGGTTGGTATTTTGTGGTCTATGTCACCAGTAGCAACATCCATTGGTAGTAGACCAGTAGACCTGAGTGCAAATGACATCTAGAGAAAATGTTCAAGCCATAGCTGTAAGTAATATTTATGTTAATATTTATACTGAATATTGGGATAACATGGCTGTGTAAATGAAGAGTTCATCTACTTTAGAAGATAAACATCTGGAGCCTTGATGGACAAAATGCAACTTTTTCCCTCTGTCAACTGGAGCACCTGGCCTAGTCTTCACATTTAGAAGACCAGAAAGGCCAGAAAACAATGTGGGTTACATTGATAACTAGCAAACATTTTGGGGAAAACCTGGGCTGATCCGGAGAGATGGCATCCATCCCACTTTGGATGGAGCAGCTCTTCTTTCTAGGAATCTGGCCGAATTTATTAGTTCACCAAACCTCTGACAACCCAGGGTTCAGACCAGGAAGCAGGGTCGTAGTTTAACACTCCTCTCTGCAGCTTCTGTACTGCTACCCACCCATTACCCTATTAAGACAGTGTCTCGCCCACAGCCAAAATTGAATAGATTAAAAAATAATCTAAAAGGAGGAAATCAAGAAAATCTCATAAAAATAAACACAACTGAGACTAAAAAGAAAAATAAAACAATTAAATGTGGCCTACTGAACTAAAGATCTCTCTCTTCAAAGACATTGCTAGTTAGTGACCTGATTTGTGACAATCAGATTGATTTATTTTGCCTGGCTGCAGGAGAGGATTATGTTGATATAAATGAGTCAACTCCTACTAATTATTTAAATGTTCACATTCCTCGAAATACTGGGCGAGGAGGAGGAGTAGCAACCATCTTTCAGTCCGATTTATTGATTAGTCCCAGACCAATCAATAGCTACAACTCTTTTGAATATTTAATCCTTAGTTTTCCTCATCCAAATTGCAAAGCACTAAAACCACTTCTATATGTTGTTCTGTACCATCCACCAGGCCCTTACTCTCAATTTTTAGATCAGTTTTCAGACCTTTTATCTGATTTAGTGTTAAATACAGATAAAGTTATTATAGTGGGGGATTTTAACATTCATGTTGACACTGAAAGTGATAGCCTAAATATAGCCTTTAATGCTATCTTAGACTCAATTGGCTTTGCTCAAAACATTAACAAACCTACCCACCTTTGTCTTCATTCTCTGGACCTTGTGCTGACAAATGGCATTGAGTGTACAGGGGTTGGACAATGAAACTGAAACACCTGTCATTTTAGTGTGGGAGGTTTCATGGCTAAATTGGACCAGCCTGGTAGCCAGTCTTCATTGATTGCACATTGCACCAGTAAGAGCAGAGTGTGAAGGTTCAATTAGCAGGGTAAGAGCACAGTTTTGCTCAAAATATTTAAATGCACACAACATTATGGGTGACATACCAGAGTTCAAAAGAGGACAAATTGATGTTACACGTCTTGCTGGCGCATCTGTGACCAAGACAGCAAGTCTTTGTGATGTATCAAGAGCCACGGTATCCAGGGTAATGTCAGCATACCACCAAGAAGGACGAACCACATCCAACAGGATTAACTGTGGACGCAAGAGGAAGCTGTCTGAAAGAGATGTTCGGGTGCTAACCCGGATTGTATCCAAAAAACATAAAACCACGGCTGCCCAAATCATGGCAGAATTAAATGTGCACCTCAACTCTCCTGTTTCCACCAGAACTGTCCGTCGGGAGCTCCACAGGGTCAATATACACGGCCGGGCTGCTCTAGCCAAACCTTTGGTCACTCATGCTAATGCCAAATGTCGGTTTCAATGGTGCAAGGAGCGCAAATCTTGGGCTGTGGACAATGTGAAACATGTATTGTTCTCTGATGAGTCCACCTTTACTGTTTTCCCCATATCCGGGAGAGTTACGGTGTGGAGAAGCCCCAAAGAAGCATACCACCCAGACTGTTGCATGCCCAGAGTGAAACATGGGGGTGGATCAGTGATGGTTTGGGCTGCCATATCATGGCATTCCCTTGGCCCAATTATTGTGCTAGATGGGCGCGTCACTGCCAAGGACTACCAAACCATTCTTGAGGACCATGTGCATCTAATGGTTCAAACAATGTATCCTGAAGGCGGTGCCGTGTATCAGGATGACAATGCACCAATACACACAGCAAGACTGGTGAAAGATTGGTTTGATGAACATGAAAGTAAAGTTGAACATCTCCCATGGCCTGCACAGTCACCAGATCTAAATATTATTGAGCCACTTTGGGGTGTTTTGGAGGAGCGAGTCAGGAAACGTTTTCCTCCACCAGTATCATGTAGTGACCTGGCCACTATCCTGCAAGAAGAATGGCTTAAAATCCCTCTGACCACTGTGCAGGACTTGTATATGTCATTCCCAAGACGAATTGATGCTGTATTGGCCGCAAAAGGAGGCCCTACACCATACTAATAAATTATTGTGGTCTAAAACCAGGTGGTTCAGTTTCATTGTCCAACCCCTGTAAAGACATTACAATATTTTCTCATAACCCTGTCCTGTCTGACCATTTTTTAATAACCTTTGAGTTTAATTTAACCGAGTACTCCACACCTGAAAGAAAATTTCATTATAGTAGATCATTATCAGACGATGCTGTAACAACCTTTAAAGAATCTGTTCCACATTTAATTCCCTCATTATCACTGAAAAGCACAGTGGAGGGCAATAATTTTGTTTCTGCCCCTTCACAAATTAATTCTCTTGTTCATAGTGTTACTTCATCATTGCGTGGTGCATTAGACAATGCAGCCCCCTTGAAAAAGAAGGTAATTATTCATAGGAGGCTAGCTCCCTGGTTTAATTCAATGTTAGAAAATTGGAGAGAAAATGGCGCTCTACACAACTAGAGGATTCCTACTTAATCTGGAACAATAGACTACTGTTGTATATGACACTTCGCCAAGCCAGAACAGCTTATTTCTCATCATTAATAGAAGAGAACAAGAATAACCTAGGTTTCTCTTTAGTACAGTTTCTAAACTTACACAGAGTCAAAGCTCTGTTGAGCCATCCATTCCCTTAGCTCTCAGCAGTCATGACTTTATGGGATTCTTCCTAAATAAAATTGATTCTATTAAAAAGAAAATCTTTGACATACTCCCAAAAATGATTACTTCATCCTCAGCAAGTGAGACAACATTGGAAATAACTGTAGAACCTGATCTGTGTTTGGACTGTTTTGATCCTGTGGAGCTTCCTGAGTTATCAGAAATATTAGCTTCATCTAAACCTTCAACTTGCATGTTAGACCCAATCCCAACCAAATTATTAAAGGACGTGTTTCCTCTGATTACCAGCCCCATTTTAGATATGATTAATTTATCCTTAGTAAATGGATATGTACCACAGGCTTTTAAGGTAGCTGTAATTAAACCTTTACTTAAGAAACCTTCGCTTGATCGAGGTGACTTGAAAAATTACAGACCTATATCTAATCTTCCATTCTTATCTAAAATTCTTGAGAAAATAGTTGCTAATCAAATGTGTGAGCATTTACACAGCAATGACCTGTTTGAAGAGTTTCAGTCAGCCTTCAGAGCTCATCATAGCACTGAAACAGCTCTGCTGAAAGTCACTAATGATATTCTTATGGCCTCAGATAATGGACTTGTGTCTGTACGGGTTTTGTTAGATCTTAGTGCTGCATTTGATACAGTCGACCATAATATTCTCTTAAAAAGGCTGGAATATGCTGTAGGGATCAGGGGAACAGCGCTAGGCTGGTTTAAATCTTATCTGTCTGAAAGATTCCAGTTTGTTCATGTAAATGATAAATCATCTTTAAACTCCAGGGTTAATTGTGGAGTACCACAGGGTTCAGTACTTAGGCCGATTCTCTTTACTATATATATGCTTCCAATAGGTCAAATTATCAGGCAGCATAGGATACATTTTCACTGTTACGCTCAGCTTTACTTATCCTTAAATCCTGAT
Source organism: Crenichthys baileyi (assembly GCA_036173005.1). Taxonomy (NCBI): domain Eukaryota; kingdom Metazoa; phylum Chordata; class Actinopteri; order Cyprinodontiformes; family Goodeidae; genus Crenichthys; species Crenichthys baileyi. The sequence goes on from JAHHUM010000610.1 coordinate 515,491, forward strand.
GAACCCAACCAGTTAGATAGACTACAAGCATGTCTTGAAGATGTAAAAACTTGGATGACTTTACATTTTTTGCTTCTAAATTCAGACAAGACAGAAGTTGTCGTCTTTGGACCGAAGTCTTTAAAAAAGAAACTGCTTAGTCAATCACTTAACCTGGATGGCATTTAATTGACCTCCAATAATAAAGTAAAAAACCTTGGTGTTATTTTTGACCAGGACATGTCATTTAAATCCCATATTAAACAGGTTTCTAGGATTTCCTTATTTCATCTCCGGAACATTGCCAAAATTAGAAATATTCTATCCAGGAGTGACGCTGAAAAACTAGTCCATGCATTTGTTACTTCAAAGCTGGACTATTGTAATTCTTTACTATTAGGATGTCCACAAAATGCAGTTAAAAGCCTTCAGCTGATTCAAAATGCTGCAGTAAGAGTTCTGATGAAAATTAAAAAGAGAGATCATATTTCTCCTATTTTAGCTTCCCTTCACTGGCTCCCTGTTAAATCCAGAATAGAATTTAAAATTCTCCTCCTCACATATAAAGCCCTTAATGATTTAGCTCCATCATACATCAGAGATCTGATTGGTCCATATGTTCTTAACAGAGCACTTCGTTCTGAGACTGCAGGTTTACTGGTGGTTCCTAGGGTCTCTAGAATCTAGAAGTAGAATGGGAGGCAGATCCTTTAGTTATCAGGCTCCTCTCCTGTGGAACCAGCTCCCGGTTTTGGTCCGTGAGGCGGACACCCTGTCTACTTTTAAGGCTAGGCTTAAAACTTTCCTTTCTGATAAAGCTTATCGTTAGAGTGGCTTAGTTTATCAGGGAGGCAGCCTCCCTGTTGGATGGAGTAAGGGGGAGTCAGGTTTAGCCTAAACCGGCTCAGTTATGGTTGAGGTGCAAACACACCCTCCATTTCTGCTACCTGTATGACCCCTTCTCTTTTCCAATGGTTATAATCAGTCTGACAGAGAGAGGTATCCCAATCCTTGTGGTTTTTAGTATAACAATGACCATCAGTGGGACCCTTTGTGGGGTGCCTTGAAACGACAATGTTGAAAATAAGAGCCGTTTAACTAAATAATCAGAACTGAAACTTTCTGTATAGTTATGTTGCTATAGGCTTAGGCTGCTGGAGGACATAATGACCACTTTCACCCTCTTCGCTACATTCTCACACTACTCTCCAATTTTGCATTATTTGCCGCTATTTCAGCTTTAACTTTATGTTCTCTCTCTTTTCTCTTCCTAGAAGCTACACCTGGCCTGACTCTGTGTCTACCTGTGACACCTTTCTGGAGAGGGGCATCGTCCGAGCTTCTGCTGGCAACATTTTAATGCTCACCCTCTACCGATGATCCACATGGCCCTGTCTTTCAGTGTTTAACCCTTTCTCTCTCCTAGACATGGCAATTGACTGAGCTTTTATTGTGAATATCTCTATGTGCTCTCTTTCAGACTCTAACCTTGAAAACTGGCTCAGTGTTTATATGTTCTTTCTTTCTAGATGAAACCACTAAACGAGCTAAATCCATTAACATTTACCTTTTCCTTCCCATAGAAAGGACTCCTGGATCAGGGCTTCTTTGTTTTCTTTGTGTCTCTGCTCTGTTCTCTCTAACCCCCAGTCGGTCGTGGCAGATGGCCGCTCACACTGAGCCTGGTTCTGCTGGAGGTTTCTTCCTGTTAAAAGGGAGTTTTTCCTCTCCACTGTCGCTACATGCATGCTCAGTATGAGGGTTTGCTACAAAGTCAACGCCAGTGACTGTCCACTGTCTCTACATGCTCATCCGGGAGGAGGGAATGCTGCAAGTCACTGACTGGATGCAATCTGCTGGGTTTCCTTAGATAGAAAAACTTTTTATCCAATTTGAATAAATAATTAACTCTGACTGCACTGTTCAATGATTAAGATTAATTGGAATGTATGTACCTGACTTTTGTGAAGTGCCTTGAGACAACATGTGTTGTGAATTGGCGCTCTATAAATAAAACTGAATTGAACTGAACTGAATTGAATTTAAACTTCACACATTCAAATATTAAGGTCTGAACAAACATGGAAACATGTAGCATTGAGTTTGCCTGTGAAAATAACTGAGGAAACCTGGGATGTGTGGTTATTTCATTATTCGTCAGTGCCCAACATGGTTTGTTGTCACCTAAATTTCTAGACAAATTCCATGCGTCTACGGTTCCCACACATTTACCCAGATGTGAGTCCATGTTGGGACAAATGTGGCGGCAAAGAGGCTTTTATGCTGTGCATTATGCTTCGTTAGTTCTATTCAAATTAAAGGATGCATTACGCCCACTAATACCACATGGTTAAAATATTTCTTATCTTGATCAAGCCTTCAAAAGATATGTTATTTGGCCAGAAGCTCTGGTAATACTTTTCACAAAGTGTGGGCAACTTTCCTGGAATTCTTTCTACAACTTATTTTGTTTTATATTAACACATTAAGTCTCCGGGATCCAGATTCAACTTCAACTTCCATGATAACCCAATTGGCTTTAATTTTTTTAGTTGTTCTTTCTTATTTGGACACAGGCAATTTAATAATATATAGGAAAATGTTTTGGACATGGATTTTCACATTTGACTACCTTCTAGGTTCAGATTAATAGAGCAGAAATTTTAGATAAGTAATAAATCTTTGCTTCCATCCACACGCTGCCTGTTTATTTGCAACCTATGTGAAAATTTTCACGCATGTTTTCTTTATGTGTGCATGGATCACCATTTACATGCATGTCAAGAACCATACGTAAATAATAGTGTAATAATGTGCTGTTTTGTAAACCTCCCATAGATTGTAACTCCTTTAATTGTATTTTTAACTCTAACTAAATCTTTTGCAAGTAACAGTTCAAAAGCACAAAAGCTACAGATAGTTACGTAACGTATCTCAACTGGAGAGCTACTAAATGAAGGTTTGTGCATTTATGCGTGTTTTATTCTATTTTTAATTAAATAATTTGTGCTGGGCATTGAATTTTAAAATATGAGCACAGCAAATATAGAAATTATGTCTTCAGACAAGAGTGTTTAGCTGCATTGGTGAACATATTTGCTGTCAACATTTAAACATACTGGCTAGTTTTCCTGCTGAAGGTCTGTAGTTGTAATGCAATTTAAACTCAGTAAATACCACATTACATTTGCTTATCCCTATTAACAGTAAAACTACACCTTTGATTACACTTCTTCCCCACCCCCATAAAATAAATTATCTTGAAGAGTCCTGGAAAACATGGGAGGTGAAACACTTGATGATGGGATTCAAACCCATCCAGTCCTAACCTTCAGGATTACAATTTTACTGAGGAATTAAAGTTTCAAGTGTCCAAGATCTGCTTTCCTTCTCAGAACAAGTTTAAAATTTTTATTTTACAATATTCAAAAAGACAGTCATGCAAGGAAATATTCCAGTAAAATGGCCAAGACCTCATGAGTTCAGGAATAGTGTCATAGACTTGACGCGCAGTGGGTAGCACTGTTGCCTTGCAGCAAGAAGGTACTGGGTTCGATTCCCGTCCGGGGGTCTTTCTGCATGGAGTTTGCATGTTTTCCCTGTGCATGCGTGGGTTCTCACCGGGTACTCCGGCTTCCTCCCACAGTCCAAAGACATGCCTGTTAGGTTAATTGGTCTCTCTAAATTGCCCTTAGGTGTATAAATGAGTGTGTGCAGGGTTGTTTGTGTGCTGCCCTGCGATGGACTGGCGACCTGTCCAGGGTGTACCCCGCCTCTCGCCAGCATAGACTGCTGGAGATAGGCACCAGCTCCCCCGCGACCCACTATGGAATAAGCGGTAGAAAATGACTGACTGACATTTGGGCATTTGTTTTCCAAATGTTATTGTTTAAAGAGAAAGAAAATTGTGTCTGTACCAGTTTCATCAAACAGTTAAGAAAATGTGCAGCCTTTCCTAACATTTTGTATCAATTTTTTATATTTGTTGATAATTTGATTGGAATTTTCAGAAACTGGACTGTTTAGAACCTGCTTTATCCTGGTTACAGTAGCACACCAGAGAAAAATCATGATGCAACATCTCAATATTCTGTTGCCTTCCAGACTGAAGCAAGCAGCTTTTTCTTTAAACTAGTTAACTCATACCATTCCCCTTTGAACATGTGCATTCATATTAACTAAGTTAATGAGAGCATTTTAATGCATTTTACTGGTCTGCTTTCACGTTTCTTAATGTAATGATGCAACCTGTTATGAGAGGCGGACTGTATCCACCTTTCGTGTTGTAAAGCCATCTTGTTCCAGAGGTCAAAGCTGTGAATCTCCTTCTGAAGGTGATTTATCACAGTAATTAACAAGCCATCTTGAGACTGACAGTTAACCAACCACCTACCAGCTGCTGGAAGGATGTAAAAGCAACTTGGGCATGTGGGCAAAAACAGCTGCTGTGTGTTTCAGTAATGATGTGGCCTAAAATACAGAGGTGCAATCCTTTCATTACATTTGGATCATGTTTATTTACAGCTCAGCTTTGAATCATTAAAGAGTTTTTTATGAGATTTTAGATTCATTTCTGGAAAATAAAAAAATCTTCCATTATTCATTTGGCAAACTTGATATTTCTGCATTCAAATGTTGTATTTGGGTACAAATTATTGTAGCTCTTTAAAATATGAAAAATGCTTAATTATTCACTAGCTATTATATCAATAATTAAATATTTTTTGGTTCTTCTCGGTTCTGAACGATGTTTTCATGTTTGGTTGATCAGGTCCTTTTATAGACCCACTGGGTTTCTGTCCTTCAGTTTCATCGTCTTTCATCGATGCTTTGCTTTAATCTTCTGTTTGTCTCAAAATTAAAAGCTAGATGTTATTTTTTCCGGTGCACAATCTTTTCCTTTTCTGGTGTTATATTTTATTGGCCTATTAAAAGAAAGTTTAATTGCGACAAAACTGCATTAAATACAAAACACATTAAAGTGAATCAAAAGGTTTTTTAAATGAATTTTTCAGGCATAAATGTATGCATCTTCATCTAATATCAAATGAGCAGGTCTTTCACAGACAGTGATGACCTAAAAATAAGTGTCAGTTTAGGAATATTTGCTTTTCTGACTGAAAAGAGGCCTCGACCTTTGTTAATGGTGATATTTTTTTAAATAATGCATTTATCTGCCATAAATTCAGTTATAGTAACCTACCTATGCCATTGTTTGTTTAGATATCAGTCTTACTGTGTTTCTATAGTTTATTGTCATTTTTTCCAATACCAATCAACCTGGAATAAAGGAAGGCATTGTGTATGATTATTTTAACTGTTGCATGCATTCTTGCGTTCTATAAATGTCAAATAGAAATATTTTTTCCTGAAAATATTTAATGCTTCTATTTCTGTTTCTTGAAATAACTTATTCAACTGTTTAGGATAAAAAGACATATTTTGTCTTTTAGCTTCCATTTCTTATGTTACCGTTTAACATAAATGTTAAGAAAAGAAACATCTTGTTAGCAAGGGTTTGCCACTTTTGCTGTTACTTCAACTCCTTGTTATAGATTTTTGTACTTACTGATCAACTGACCATCTGTGGATGAAAGTCCAATGCTCTAAACACAGTCTGAGTGCACTGAAGTGGTGAAACAATAATTAACTAGTTACAAAGGGGTTGGCCTGCCCTCCTATTGGAGCCACTTTAAGCATTATGCAGGCCCAGATGAGTGAACTTTAACATGTATAAATAAATCTGTGGCAGCCTGGCTCAGTTGAGATCAAACTATGTATGCTGCAGTTTGACACGTTGGGTAGGGAGGTTGGACCATTATTTACTTAAATTCTTGTAAATTCATAACGCTCTTGAAACACAAGACAATAACAATAGTATGACAGGAGTTTTATGTTTTGACTATAACTGGATGGTTTTTCTTCTTATTACATTCAAACTGAGGGAACTGTTATTGCAGATAACGTGGCTAAAGCCAAGTGGACGGTGTGACCTGTTACATGCTAATTACAGCTGAAATATCAGCAAGTTTTATAACGATATTGACAAGATATCAGTCACGTAGCATCTTATCAATAACCCAAAGCCCCTGTTAACTGAGCTCGTTATTTGTGACAATAGATCAATATGCCCACGCTTTCCAGCAGGGAAAAAAGGCACGGATGCAGACCTGCTGATGTTCCGTCGGTCTGACAATCGAACAGACTTCTGTGACATTTGGGACTGATATTAATGGACCCCATTAAAATAATTCTCGTATTTGCATGATGCTTAGATTATATTGGACATTTGGTAAAAAATGTTAAGCTCTGAGTTAATGAGGTTTGTTTTAATAGTACAATTTGATTTTAAAATACAAACAATACAAACCAACAAAACCATTTTGGCAAATAAACGTGAAATCAAAATGCTATAAATTCTGAAGCAAATGAAGCCACAATGGAGAAAATATTTAGTACCATGAATAGAAAAGGACTTCATGTAGAAAGAAGTGAAGTAATCTTCTTGTGTTCTTGGTCTCCTCCTTTCGTCGCTCCACTCTGGCCTTCCCACATTTCACTTCTTATGTGCTTCGCCCTCCCCCCATCTCTCTCTTTAATAACATCATTGCCCTCCCTTTCCCTCTCCCCTGCCTCCTCTCTCACCCACTTCAGCCACTCCATCCTTCTTTCAGATGAGACAATAGTGACAGAGCCGTTTGTCTACACCGACAGCAGCATTCAGCCACATAATTATTGATTTTGTTTAAGCATCAGTTACTCATCTTCACCAGTTATTCACCACCAGAAATCTTTGTTTCTATTAATCTCAAAATCTGAACAAATCAAAAACATCTTCAGTGTTTCTTCTTACTTTTCTACTTAAAGACGCATCAACGGGAGGTTTTGAGCCTTTCTCCAAACCCCCTCCTTTCTTCTTCTTCCTCCATCTTCCCAGGCCCCCTCCTGCTTCATCCCACCCTTGCTACGTTACCAAGGCAACATGTCCTACTGCTTTGCTATCTGCTTCGCCCTCTCCTCCAGATGGGCTCTCTTTTGTTGTGTGTTGAGACAGAAAACACGCAGCTCCATAATTCTCGGCTGTTTTATTTCCCTCAGTAAGCTCACAGGCAGCTGACTGAGTGTCAACGGACGCAACGTGGGAGATTGTAAATGTACTATGAGTCATGTAAATAGGTGAAGTATTATTAGTTGATTATGCTGTTGGCAGAACAAAAGAATGAACAGCATAGGATTCTTTTTTTGGGTTGACCTTTCCCCTTATATTTGACCATAATCTTGAGTGAGTATACATCATGTTGACTGATTTTGAAAATGTGTAATGAAAATGAAAGAAATCACACAGAAAATGCCTTAAACGCTCATGAACCTCAAGTCATTTGAGCTCATTAAAGACGTCATGTTATTCTGTGTGTCATGTTAAATGTCACTCCTACTTGCTGAGAAGGTTGAGGTCTGTTAAACGTCACACCTACTTGCTGAAAAGGTTGAGGTCTGTTCGAATACGCTACTGAAGACCTTTTTTGACTCTTTGGTGGCATCAGCCATCGTCTATGGTGTAGTTTTCTTGAAGCTCAGCAGCTTATCTACAGCTGAGAGGAAGCAGTTTGATAAGCTCATCAGGAATGCCAGTTCTTTCCTAGAATGTCTCCTGGACCCAGTGCAGATGGTAAGCAATGTCTTCCACATGCATGAAGATGTTGCAGAACTGAAGGGCACCTTCAGTGGAAGACTGCTGCAACCTAGGTGCACAAAGGATCCTTCCTCCCAGCAGCTGTTAGACTTTATTATCATCAGTGCTCCTAATAGACTCAGTAAGTGTTTATATTACTGCTTTTATTTGCACAGTTTTTCCATTTCTTGTTAAATAATCCATTGTTGTTTTCATGCACAAATGAAGTTTTGAAGAAAATTCAATCCGGAAAACCCCGGTCCAATGGCTCCTCCATTCATCTCTGCCCATCCAATCAGCGTCAAGTCCACACCTTCTCTTCAGCCAATCATCTCCAAAGCTTCGCTTTAAAGATCCTCATCGGCAAGATTCTCTCTCTCTTCCGATGAGCTTTGACCCACCTCCTCCCCATCTCCTCCTCTTGGACTCACAACAATCCGATCCTTCAGGCCTCCACTCCACCACCAGTCGGATACCGGGGGGAAGACATCTCTAATTTAATCCTAAAAATACTCATTCAAGCCCTCATCATTCTCAGCGTTCAGGTCTTCCCCCGGGGTCTGAGCGCCAAAGAAATGTATATAAAAATAAACTTCTAATAACCTTTCTTTGTGTTTTCCATTTGTGAGTCTTACAGGATTGAAATATACATGCACACGTTGTACATTCTTTAAATTATCTTTCACATTTCTATGAACCGGAGTATGGTATTAAGTGTAACTGCACAGTATTTTTTCTTACGCTGTAAATATTTTCTTATTCTTACTTTCTGTTTTTATATTTTTATCTTGGTGTGAATCTCCGTGCTTCGACTTGCCTTTCACTTTATTGCTGGTACACCAGAATTTCCACACTGAGGGACAATCAAGATTCTTTTTTATTCTATTCTATTCTATTCTATTCTATTCTATTCTATTCTATTCTATTCTATTCTATTCTATTCTATTCTATTCTATTCTATTTTAAATATCTGCAGCGGTTCAGCCTTGTTAAAATCTACACTCAGCTACATTTCCTGTTAGTAAACGCCCAGAGGACCCACTCTGCATTAGCATTATTATGTAACACACACTCCTTCAAAATAACTGGGACTCCTGTCAAAACTGTGCCAATAAGACTGTAGAATATGCAGGTAGGGCTCAACAGTGGCATTCTGTTTCTCCGCAAGAACCAAAGTCTGACGTCTTGGAGGATTCACTGGGGTATTATAAAACTGCATTTTTAGTATTATATCAAATAATTTATTAAGGCAAAAGGCACCCTGAAATGTACTTGTTTCATTTATTGAAGTCCACTGAAATTAATGTGGGTAAAATGTTATTTACCCTTAATTCACTTTATTCTGAAATCCTTGACGGCCATAGTTCCAACTTGATAGTTTATCAGCAGATAATATCAAGGCTCAAACAAATTGACAGTGTCAATAATCTGCTGTTGCAGTCTGGAAATAGAGAGTCAACTAAGTTTGATGTGAACAAAGAAGCTGTTTACCAGGTTTCACCCAGCAAACAGTGTTGTCTCGATGTAAACTCTACATCCTGCCTGTTATCTGTTCGCTGCAGATGGGGGACGCTCTGACCAAATGTTTTCCCATCTCAGTGAAATAAGCTTCTTAGAGTTTGGCTTATCTGAGGTTTTTAAGATAATTTCAGAGAGAAGCTGCCAATAGTTTGTGCTCTTGGCTAAAAATAGAAAAAAACAGCATTACATCCAAGTGTCTATAAATTGAGTGTGTACCAGAAAACAACATTAGTTCTTTGTTCATGCATCTAAAAGAGGGAGAGATTTTAGATTTCCCAACCTTTACTGATGCAATTAGTTAGTGTTTCCTGCAAGATTCACAGACTTAAAAAGATAATTTTAATAATACCATGTTTTCTCACCAAACTGATATATTGTTGGGATTTTATACATATACATATATATATATATATATATAAATTCCCATGATGAACATGATATAATATCCCTAAATAATAAATTTAGTGGATGATATTTTCGTAAATATGTAAAGAAATTAACACGTTCAAGCCACAGAAGAAAAAACTACTTTGGAGTGCCGTCCTGTTGGAAGTTTACTAAGTAGTAACAAAAGGAGTGTCAGTAACTGAAGTGCATATGACTTTATGGAAATTATTAACCCTAAAACTGAAATTGAGGCTTGGGCTTCTCTGAGATTTGGTAACTGCTTTCAAAGGTGGATTTATTCTGTGGATTTTCAGGTATCAGCCCATCCATAACAATAACTAGTTTTTACATCAGTTCAGCCAGGAAAAAAAATATAAATTGACCTTCACAGTTCACCACCTAAACAATCTGAACCAAGTTCACATCTATAGCATGAACTAGTTCTTGTTCATTTATCAGATTTTGTCTAAAATATAAAAAAAAACTGTATAGAGTATGTATTTATTTATTTATTATAGTAAATGACATCATTAGGGCTGCAGCTATCGATTTTTTTAGTAATCAGTTAATCGAGCCATTAATGTTTCGCTCAATTGATTAATCTAACAAGAGATACTCTAAGTAAATGATCAAACTTCAGTAAACAAGTGTTTTGAACTTAAAAAAAACAGACATTAATTGCTCAATTTAATGCTCAGAAAATGGCATTGTAATAATAAAGTCTTGAATTAAAAAAAAAGTGACAATGCATTTTGCTGCATGTTGCAAGGTGCAATTGTACAAAACATTTGTAAAATATGAACAATATCCATGCAAAACAATGACTGTTTGTCATATTGTTTGTCTATTAGCAAAAAATACTGCGCAGCGGATTCTCCTTATACTACAGTTTGGTTAAAATGCTTCAGAAATACACAGTTAGGTTTTTACTTTCTGTCTCATTTGTTGCTTTATGGGTCATTTGTTCAGTCAAACAAAATTTTCAGTTGACACTCAAATGAAAAAGTTTTCCTTCCAAAAGCAAGCATAAACTTTTACTTTTCTTAAGTCCACATTTCACATGAATTACTTTAAAACATCTTTCTGTCATTTTGACTGGCAGTAAACAAAAATTAGCCCCCTGCAGAAAGATGGCGCAGCTCACAAAGCTGCTGTTTTAAAATCGTTGGCTGAGGCTAAAAGTGCTTTTAGAGTAATTGTTGGAACACTAAGGTGGAAATTTAGGTGTGAAGTCTGTTTTTTTCTGAACTAAACCAATGACCCAGCAGATTTATTGGACCCTAATATTCTCATGTTCATCAATGATTTATTTTATTTCAGAAACCTCCTTCTGCGCTTCATCTTCACAAAAAATGACCTATAATCTATGATTATAGATCAATTTAGATTCATTATTTACTGCATTACTTTGAAAAACTACTACATATATTTTGTGTAGTACACTCAAAATTGTATAAATTTTAAAGAACACCTTTTGGGTAGCGTTGTTTGGTTCCCATGATGTTCCTAGCCTCCAACCGTTAAGCCTGCCCATATAGCCAGCTTCAGCCCTGTGGATAAATCTTCAGGTAATCAGTAATATTTGCATGTCTTCCGTTCAGGAGGCCAAAGCATTTTAAATTCTTTGGTTTTGTGTGCTGGTATGTTGTCCAGGGTTTACACCTGCTATTAGCTTGTTACCCGCTGGTGATGGGCACCAAAAATGTGTTTGGCAAAGAATATAATGGGTAGCTAAAGTTTTAATGCTTCTGTAAATGTACAGCACCCTTCATACTTATTGGCACCCCTTGTAAGGATGCACTAAAACCTTTAATAAATTAAAGATGAATTAAAGATGAAAAATACCAGAAGCACTGTTCATTGACATTTCTAACAATTCCTATTAAATAAATACAGCAAAGCTTTCTTTAACCTTATTCAATTCAATTCAATTCAGTTTATTTATATAGCCCCAATTCACAACACATGTTGTCTCAAGGCACTTCACAAAAGTCAGGTACATACATTCCATTTAATCCTAACCATTGAACAGTGCTGTCAGATTCAGTGATTTATTCAAATTGGATAAAAAGTTTTTCTATCTAAGGAAACCCAGCAGATTGCATCCAGTCAGTGACTTGCAGCATTCACTCCTCCCGGATGAGCATGTAGAGACAGTGGATAGTCACTGGCGTTGACTTTGCAGCAATCCCTCATACTGAGCATGCATGTAGCGACAGTGGAGAGGAAAAACTCCCTTTTAACAGGAAGAAACCTCCAGCAGAACCAGGCTCAGCGTGAGCGGCCATCTGCCACGACCGACTGGGAGTTTGAGAGAACAGAGCAGAGACACAAAGAGAACACAGAAGCACTGATCCAGGAGTACTTTCTATGGGAAGGAAAAGTAAATGTTAATGGATGTAGCTCCTTTAGTCGTTTCATCTAGAAAGAAAGAACAAATAAACTCTGAGCCAGTTTTCAAGGTTAGAGTCTGAAAGAGAGCACATAAAGTTATTTACAGTAAAAGCTCAGTCAATTGCCATGTCTAGGAGAGAGAAAGGGTTAAACACTGAAAGACAGGGCCATGTGGATCATCGTTAGAGGATGAGTATTAAGTTGTTGCCAGCAGAAGCTCGGATGATGCCTCTCTCCAGAAAGGTGTCACAGGTAGACACAGAGACAGGTCAGGTGTAGCTTCTAGGAAGAGAAAAGAGAGAGAACATAAAGTTAAAAGCTGAAATAACAGCAAATAATGCAAAATTGGAGAGTAGTGTGAGAATGTAGCGAAGAGGGTGAAAGTGGTCATTATGTCCTCCAGCAGCCTAAGCCTATAGCAGCATAACTACACAGAAAGTTTCAGTTCTGATTATTTAGTTAAACGGCTCTTATTTTCAACAATGTCGTCTCGAGGCACCCCACAAAGGGTCCCACTGATGGTCATTGTTATACTGAAAACCACAAGAATAGGGATACCTCTCTCTGTCAGATTGATTATTACCATTGGAAAAGAGAGGGGGTCATACAGGTAGCAGAAATCCAACAGGGAGGGAAGAAGACGGAGGTAAAAATAACGAAGATAGCTCAGGATAACCTAAGCCACTCTAACTATAAGCTTTATCAAAAATGAAAGTTTTAAGCCTAGCCTTAAAAGTAGACAGGGTGTCTGCCTCATGGACTAAAACTGGGAGCTGGTTCCAAAGGAGAGGAGCCTGATAACTAAAGGATCTGCCTCCCATTCTACTTCTAGAGACTCTAGGAACCACCAGTAACTCCGATAATAATTACTTTATTATCGAAGGTCAATTTAATGCCATCCAGGTTAAGTGATTGACTAAGCAGTTTCTTTTTTAATGACTCAGGTCCAAAGACGACAGCTTCTGTCTTGTCTGAATTTAGAAGCAGAAAATTGGAATATTGGAAGCATATATATATATAGTAAAGAGAATTGGCCCAAGTACTGAACCCTGTGGTACTCCACAATTAACCCTGGAGTTTAAAGATGGTTTATCATTTACATGAACAAACTGGAATCTGTCAGACAGATAAGATTTAAACCAGCCTAGCGCTGTTCCCCTGATCCCTACAGCATATTCCAGCCTTTCTAAGAGAATACTGTGATCGACTGTATCTAAGGCAGCAATGAGACAGGACATTATCCATTATCCATTATCTGAGGCCATAAGAATATCATTAGTGACTTTCAGCAGAGCTGTTTCAGTGCTATGATGAGCTCTGAAGGCTGACTGAAACTCTTCAGACAGGTCATTGCTGTGTAAATGCTCACACATTTGATTAGCAACTATTTTCTCAAGAATTTTAGATAAGAATGGAAGATTAGATATAGGTCTGTAATTTTTCAAGTCATCTCGATCAAGCGAAGGTTTCTTAAGTAAAGGTTTAATTACAGCTACCTTAAAAGCCTGTGGTATATATCCATTTACTAAGGATAAATTAATTATATCTAAAATGGGGCTGGTAATCAGAGGAAACACGTCCTTAAATAATTTGGTTGGGATTGGGTCTAACATGCAAGTTGAAGGTTTAGATGAAGCTAATATTTCTGATAACTCAGGAAGCTCCACAGGATCAAAACAGTCCAAACACAGATCAGGTTCTACAGTTATTTCCAATGTTGTCTCACTTGCTGAGGATGAAGTAATCATTTTTGGGAGTATGTCAAAGATTTTATTTTTAATGGAATCAATTTTATTTAAGAAGAATCCCATAAAGTCATGACTGCTGAGAGCTAAGGGAATGGATGGCTCAACAGAGCTTTGACTCTGTGTAAGTTTGGCAACTGTACTAAAGAGAAACCTAGGATTATTCTTGTTCTCTTCTATTAATGATGAGAAATAAGCTGTTCTGGCTTGGCGAGGTGTCTTTTTATACAACAGTAGGCTATTTTTCCAGATTAAGTAGGAATCCTCTAGGTGTGTAGAGTGCCATTTTCTCTCCAATTTTCTAACATTGAATTAAACCAGGGAGCTAGCCTCCTATGAATAATTACCTTCTTTTTCAAGGAGGCTGCATTGTCTAATGCACCACGCAATGATGAAGTAACACTATGAACAAGAGAATCAATTTGTGAAGGGGAAGAAACAAAATTATTGCCCTCCACTGTGTTTTTCTGTGATAATGAGGGAATCAAAAGTGGAACAGATTCTTTAAAGGTTGTTACAGCATTGTCTGATAATGATCTACTATAATGACATTTTCTTTCAGGTGTGGAGTACTCGGTTCAATTAAACTCAAAGGTTATTAAAAAATGGTCAGACAGGACAGGGTTATGAGAAAATATTGTTATGTCTTTACACTCAATGCCATATGTCAGCACAAGGTCCAGAGAATGAAGACAAAGGTGGGTAGGTTTGTTAATGTTTTGAGCAAAGCCAATTGAGTCTAAGATAGCATTAAAGGCTATATTCAAGGTTTCCACTTTCAGTGTCAACATGAATGTTAAAATTTCCCCACTATAAAAAACTTTATGTGTATTTAACACAAAAAATCAGATAAAAGGTCTAAAAAATGATCAAAAAATGGAGAGTAAGGGCCTGGTGGAGGGTACAAAAAAAAAATTTTAAACGGTTTTTTTTTTTTTTGGGTTTTTTTTTTTTTTTTTGGGGGCCCGGGGGGGGGGGGGTTCCCCGGGGGGGGGGGGGGGGGGGCCGGGGGGGGGGGGTTTTTTTTTTTTTTTTTTTGGGGGTTTTTCACACTCTGCCCTGTTTCCTCTGCATGCAATCAACGCACCTGCTTCACTGGCCCGGGCCTGCGCTGCTCCCAGCGTAAATACCTTCATGCCTCGCACCTGTTGAACTGCAGTTAAATACAGCTTCTGACAGGCAGACGGTGCCAGTTTTTTAAAAGCCTCACAGCGAGTAGATATCCAGGTTATTACCTGCCTGACCTCGTTTCATGACCAAGCCTTTTTTCTCGGATTTTTCCCTCTTGCCTGACCCATTAGGGGACGCCTCTACCCCTGGATTCTCGACTCTGTTTCTGCCCTCGGATTTATGCCTTTGCCTAGCCCTCAGATCTTTCTGTCTGAACCTGCCTGTCTCGCCTTTCTACAAAAACCCAAGCTCTGGATCTCTCGGCAATCCGACATCAAACAAGCTGCCCGCCTCACACGGAAAATTCAGTTCGGCTCTTTTGGATCAGTCGGAAAATCCGACATTAAGCAGCTGCCTGCCACCCCACGGACATTCTATACGGCTCTCTGGATCAGCCGTTCTCCCTCGGAGCAGCCATTTTCTTGTCCACACTCCCCACACAAGATCAGAGAAGGTTAGTGGCTTGCTGATTTATCAGTGTTATCTGATTTGCCTCCAGCCTCTAATCCTCTTCTCTATCCCTAGTAATTTTCCTGGCGGGTTTTGGTGGTTACCGGTGCGATTGATCCGGGAAAATTTTAAATAAAATTCTTAACTTTTTTTGTGTCTGGCTAAATTCTGGGTCCTCAGTCTTAGTCGTGATTAAAAAAAACCCGGCCATAAAATGGACCCATTGCCAGCAAAAAATGGCGCGCTAGTGTTGAAAAATTCCTTTTCCCGTCTTGATTCCGGCATGAGTGAGATTATTTCCATGCTACGTACCATGTCTCCAGGTGTTAGCCAATTTTTCCTCCCCTCCAGTTTCCACTAGCCCCTGCACCGCCTGTTTTAGTAAAGGAGCCCAGATTAAAACTCCCCCCGAACAAATTTAAAGGGTGACTCTGATCAGTGTCGTGCCTTCCTGACACAATTTTGGGATACTTTTGGGAATCCCAAACCCTCCTCTTTTCCCTACAGAGCGTTCCCGGGGGTGGCCTATTTTGATCTTTTTGTTATCCAGAAAAGCAAAACAATGGGGCACTGCTGAATGGCAGAATAACTCAGTTGCCTGGGTTTCCTACGCTGCCTTCGCCAAGGAAAACTTATCAGGGTGTTTGATCCCATTCTCCCCAGCCGTGAGGCTGCCGGGGGGTTTGCTGTCTTTTAAGGCAGGGAGAGAGGTCTGTTTTTCATTCATCATCGACTTTCATTTTTTGGACAGCCGACAGTTGCTGGAATGAGCAGGCTCTAATGGATGCCTCATGCGGGGGTTTTAAACAAAAAACATTAAGGACGAGTTGGAAAACCAGGGTTTATCCCACATTCTCTTTTAAGTCTGGAGGACCTTGCCGCTCGTTATTGATCTTCGGCTCCGTGAGAGAGGAGGGAGAGAGCGCCGAGAGAGGGTTTTTCGGACCCCCCTAACCCCCGCGACTCTGTTCACCGTCCGGGGCCAAAGGGTCATTCCCCCCGAAATCCACACACATCTGATTCTAAAACCCATGAAAAACTGGGGGGGGAACTAAGATTACTCTGGAGGAGCGTTACCCGTCGAAGACAATTTAATTTTGTTTTCTACGGGGGGGTCAGGGCCACATTGCCTCTAAGGGTGCCAGTAAAAGTACAGGCTCAATAGAGGTGAGGAAAACTCTATTGAGCCGGGAAAACCTGTCTGTCTCCTCATGTACTTTCCCTGCAATATTGCTGTCTCCTCTGCTACTCATCAGGTTTCTTGTGTTTATTGATTCTGGGGCCGACACAGAGTTTATGGACAAAAACATTCCGCCAAAGGCCACGGCAAAAGATTTTTCCCGATGTCTGACACCCCATAAGGGTTTCGGGCCCGGATGGAACACAGCATGAAAAAATTCTTTTTTGGGGACGGAAAAGGTCAGTTAGACTCTAGGTGGCAATCATCAGGGGAGATTTCGTTACATGGTCATTAACTCTCCCAATTCCCCCCATTTTTTTGGGAGCCTCATGGCTCCAGAAACAAAAACCCCCATATAGATTGGCAGGCCAACAAAATTTTGGGGGCTGGGCTAGGACTTTTTTCCGCTATTTTGTTTATCTTCAGGCCAGTACTCATGTTGTTCCGGAGAATGCCATCGAGGAGACTTACCCAGACTTGTCCAAGGTTCCTCCCCAAAAAACCCTCCCTGAGAGGGGGTTTTTAACAAGTCTCGGGCTACCACTCTCCCACCTCAAAGGGGCCCTATGGACTGCGCTATTGACCTTTCCTGGTACATCCCCCCAGGGGACGTCTCTATTCACTGTCGGGGCCCGAACAGCAAGCTATGAGAAAATATGTGGAGGTTTCCCTTTAAAAGGGGGGGATTTTTCAGGCACTTTTCCTTTTCCTGCTGGGGCCCGGGGTTTTTTTTGTGGGGAAAAAAGGGAGGGTCCCTAAGACCATGTATTGATTACAGGGGTCTTAAAATGATATCACAGTCAAAGAATCGTTACCCTTTTCCTTTTATGAATACCCCTTTTGACCACATACAGGGAGCCAAGATTTTCCCCAAGCTAGACTTACGAAAGCTTACCATTTGGTCCGGATTGGGGAGGGGGATGAGTGGAAAACCCCCTTTAACACTCCCACTGGTCATTATGAATACCTAGTCACGCCTTTTTGGATTAACCAAAGTGCACCTGCAGTTTTCAGTCTTTGGTAAATGAGGGTTTTGAGGGACATGGTGGGTCAGTTTTTTTTCATTTCCTCGACGACATTCTAATTTTATTTCTCAAGACCTTGGGGCCCCCAAGGAACTCATGTTCGAGCTGTCCTTCTCCGCCTTCTCCAAAACCCCTGTTTGTCAAAGCGGAGAAGGTGTGAATTTCACACCCCCACCACTTTTTTCTTGGATTCCATCATCCCCAAACCCAAGTAATTGGGGGCCCCCTTTCTAAGGTTAAAAGGCTGGGGGTAGAGTGGCCATATCCTGCTGACCGAAAAAACAGTTACAGAGGTTTCTGGGTTTTGGGAAAATTTTTCTACCGGCGTTTCATCCGGAACTACAGCCAAAGGTTGACAGCACCGCTTAACGCCCTCACACCCCCCAGAGCAAGGTTTTTTTTGGGTGAGGTAGCCGAAAAAGCCTTTGTTAGGCTCAAGACTCTATTCACTTCGGCTCCTGTTTCTACCCCCCCCGGACCCGAGGGGAGAAAATTTATTGTGGAGGTTGATGCCTCTAGCACGGGGATCGGCCCGCCCCCCGGTCCTGAGTCAGAGAACCCCCGAGGGTCGTGTTATTCCATGTGTTTTTTTTTCCAGGACCTTATCTCAGGCAGAGCGCAACTATGATGGGGGGAAACCCGAGAACTCCTGGCCGTTACAAGGTGGCCCTAGAGGAATGGGGGTATTGGGTGGGGGGGGCCCAAAGGGAAAACCGTTTTCGTCGGGACGGACCATAAAAACCCTGGAGTATCTGAGGAGGGCAAAAACGCCTTTAAACCCCCCGACAGGCCAGGTGGGGCCCCTTTTTTTTGGACGATTTAATTTCCCCCCCCCCACGATGTTTTCAAAACCCGGAATCAAGAACGGAAAAAACCAGATGCTCTGTCCAGGTTTGCAGGAGTCTCCCGAGTGTGTGACTAGTGGAAAGGATGAGTTCATACTTCCGGAGTCCGCCCAATTTTGCCCTTTGGGCCCATTTTGGAGTTTTGAAGAAAAAGGGTCAGGAAGCTCCCAAAGGGATTTTCCTACCCCGGGCCCTTCATGTCCCCCGGGCCCGGGCTTTGCCCCGGGAATTTTCTCGTGCCCAAGGTACGGGGGGCTGCCAAACTCTCGTCTGGTTTGTCCCCCCGGAAGTCGCAGGAAAATGAGGCTGGTTCGGTCCCTTTTTGGTGGTCCCCTTTACCCAAAGGGCTTTTTGGATTTTGTCACTGCCTGTTCCCAATGCTGTCAGGGGTAAGTCTTCACGCCGCCCCCCCGCGGGGTTGCTTTCCTTTGCCCATTTCCCTCCCCTCCTTGGGGCCCACATCGCCATGGATTTTGTGACCCGGTTTTCCCACCTCTAAAGGTTCACGGTCCGGGTAACCATTTTCGGGCAGGTTCTCCCAAATGGTCCCTCTGGTCCCCCCGGGGGAAAAAGATTTCCCCCCGGCTAAAGAATTGGGGGGGGTCTTGGCACGAGAGGTGTTCCGTCTCCATGGGTTGCCCAATGACATTTTGGTCCGACAGAGGACCCCAGTTTGTCTCTCAACTTCTGGAAGGAGTTCTGCTCCCATGCTGGGGATTTTCCATTAGTCGGCGTCTGGATTTCATCCGCAGTCCGATGGCCCAGACCGAAAGGACTAATCAAGAAGTGGAGACCCCAAACTCGCATTTTTTGTGAGTCCCACCCCCTTCCCTTTGGGTTACAACTTTTCCCTTGGGGGGAACGCTTAAAAAACCCTTCCCCCTTTGTGCTACTGGTCTTTCCCCCTTTTCCCTGTTGTGTTTGGGTTTCAGCCACCCTTGTTCACCGTCCAGGGAAAAAGGGGGCTGAAAATACCCTGGTCATGCTCGGCCCCTTTAGATGGCAGCGGGTCTGGAGGAGGGGTAGAGAATCCTTGATCAGGGTTTTCGGAGGTGCCCGTCCCCGGGCGGGGAAAACGGGCCGGGGGGGACACCCGCACCAGGGCTACCAAGTGGGCCAGAAGGTATGGGGGTCTTCAAGGACCTTCCCCACGGGTGGAAACCCGAAGTTGGAAACCCCGCTTTTTTTGGGTCCCTTTTTCCCCTATCCAAAGGGTTTTAAAACCCCGTAAAATTTTTCGCCTCCAGTTACCCCGGTTCCCTGAGGGTTTACCCCCACTTTTCATGGGTCTGCATCAAAAAACCCCATTTGAAAGTCCCGTCTCGGGGCCCCCCTCCGGGCCCCCCCTCCCGCCCGGTTCCTGGCTGGGGAAAACCCGTCTAAAACTTTTCCGGGCCCCCAATTTTTGGTCTAGGCGACGGGGTCGTGGGTTTCACTACCTGGTGGATTTGGGAGGGCTTAAAGGGCCCCAAAAGCGGTCCCGGATTCCCCGGAAAGGTTCATCCTGGACCGAAACCCCTCATCCGGGATTTTCACCACCTCCCCCTGATCAGCCTCGAGGTCGTTTTGGGGCCGGGCTTTAAAGGGGGGGGACTGTTTGATTCCGGGGCCGTCTGCCTGTTTGGGTTTCCCCTCTGCCCCGTTCCCCTGCATGCAATCAACGCACCCGCTTCACTGGTCGGCTGCGCTGCTTTCAGCAACACCTTAAAGCCTCACACTGTTTAACGGGAGTTTAAAAACAGTTCTGACAGGGAAACGGGGCCAGATTTTAAAACCTAACAGCGAGTAGATAAACCACGTTATTTCCTGCCTGACCCCGTTTCATGAAACCCAAGCCCTTTTTTCTCGATTTTTCCCTCTTGCCGACCCCTTAGGACGCCTCTAGCCCGGATTCTCGGGCCTGTTTTTTGCCCCCTGGGGTTTATGCCTTTTTCCCAGCCCCCAGACGTTTTGGGCTGAACCTGCCTGGGCTCGCCTTTTTACCCGAAAATCCAAGCCCCTGGATCTCTTCCCGGGAATCCAAATCAAACAAGCTGCCCCCCCTCACACGGAGATCAGTTCGGCCCCTTTTTGGAAACAGCGGCAATCCACATTAAGCAGTGCCGCCACGCACGGACATTCTATACGGCTCTCTGGATCCGTCGTTCTCCCCGGAGCAACCATTTCCTTTTTCCACACTCTCACCAAGTAGAGAAGGTTAGGGCCCTTTTTGATTTTTCCCCCCCCCGTGTTATCCGAAATTTTCCTCAAACCTCAATCATTTTTCCCTATCCCCAGTAATTCCTGGCGGGGAATTGGTGGGTTACCGGTGCGATTGATCCTGGAAACTAAATAAAATTTTTTAATTTTTTTTGTGTTTTGGCCCAAAATTCTGGGTCCCCCAGTCTTAGCCTGATAAAAAAAGAATTTGGGTTTTTTTGCTTTGCAATTTGGATGAGGAAAAAAAAAGGGTTTAAAAATTTAAAAAGTTTTAGCTAATTTATTGGTCTAGGCCCAGCAATAAATCGGACTGAAAGTTTTGGGGCTTTTTTTCTGCTCTTCGCCCAGATTTCGATGAATGTGGGGAAAATTTTAAAAAATTAGTAGGAGTTTTATCATTATAAACAAAATAATCCCCTGGCGCAGGGCCCGGTTTCTGTGAGGTAAAATAAATCAATCTGATTGTCACAAATCACGTCACTAACTAGCAAAGTCTTTGAAGAGAGAGATCTTATGTTCAGCAAGTTGTGTTTATTTTTATGAGATTTTCCTGATTTCCTCGTTTTAGATTATTTTTTAATCTATTCAATTTTGGCCGTGGGCAACACACTGTCTTAATAGGGTAATGGGTAACAGTACAGAAGCTGCAGAGAGGAGTGTTAAACTACCACCCTGCTTCCTGGTCTTAACCCTGGGTTGATTGAAGAACTAATAAATTCGGCCAGAGTCCTAGAAAGAAGAGCTGCTCCATCCAAAGTGGGATGGATGCCGTCTCTCCGGATCAGACCAGGTTTTCCCCAAAATGTTCGCCAATTATCAATGTAGCCCATATCGTTTTCTGGACACCACCTAGACAGCCAGCGGTTGAATGACAGTATGCTGCTAAACATGTCGTCACTGGTCAGATGGGGGAGGGAACCAGAGAAAATGACGGAGTCCGACATTGTTTTGGCAAACTTACACACAGAAGCATCTTATGTTCTTAGGGAGAAGACAAGAAAACATGACATATGTTTAAGCTAAATGTGTTGATCTTTATATGTCTGAAAAGGGCTGGATGAAAATAGTTACTCACCTAAACTTGTGCACAATAATTGAAAAGTTTTCAAGAGCTGGAACTGTGACAAACAAGGCTGGACAATAACCCATAATTTTCTTGTCACCGAGCACAGTGAGGAGGTTGTTAAGGGATGCACAAAATTTCCAAAGCTCATCAGATTATACCACTGCCATAAAAAATTAATTTCTCAGAGGACCATCTACGCATTTTTATCAGGGGTGCCATTTGTGGAGGTGCAGCAGAATTCGGCAACCAAGTCAGTTATAGCGACCTATAGATCTTCATAAACTTCTGACGCAGTGATGATCTCGGCATCCAAACCAGTTCTGAGTTGCTGCACCTTGTTCTCTCCTTCTGTTTGCTTGGCAGGACAACAAGATCCTTTGAGGCACAGTCTAATCTGTACATGCAGGCAGGTCCACTGTTTCAAACACACAACCAAGATTCACACAAGCAGATAGACAACAAGCCGCATCATGTTACAGTTATTTAAAAGAGAGGAACTGTTTACTTCCTAGAAATTTCTGAAGTAGCTCTTGAATGATCACATAAACTGTCTGATTACCTCTCAACATTCAGTGAAGCAGCATATTGAAGAACCTTTGAATGTTGAAGCTCGGCAGCTTGCTTTTTTTGGTAATTACAGTAAAGGTCACATTATTCATGGAAGATGAGTTAAATACATATTTACATTTTAATACCTGTTGCTGACTTTAACTGAGCTCACCCTCATGCTCGGTTTAAATTACAAGCAAGAAAATTATCTGTAAAGTCACTTTAATGCCTTCTGTCTCCTTAAGGTCTTCTGTTAAATCGCGTTGAAGAATATTTTTTATGTATTGAAAATATACTTTCTATTCTATTCGTTTGTTTGATATTATTTAAATAACTGTGATTAAGTAGTTATTGTCACTTGTAATTTTTCTATAAAAAGCATTAACTTTGCAATATGGCTTTATCAATGGCTTGATCAAATCAATCAGGTCAGTAAATGAAGGTTTATCACCAGCGGA
Organism: Crenichthys baileyi; assembly: GCA_036173005.1. Taxonomy (NCBI): domain Eukaryota; kingdom Metazoa; phylum Chordata; class Actinopteri; order Cyprinodontiformes; family Goodeidae; genus Crenichthys; species Crenichthys baileyi. The sequence continues at coordinate 538,131 of JAHHUM010000610.1, forward strand.
GTATGGACTAAATCCCTGGTAAAATTAAGTAGCCTCTTGCTGCTTACATAGGATTTAAGAGGGAAAGTTGCATCCCGGTGACGCTAATCAGACACTTGATTAACTGATCATCCCAAATATGACCACTCCTATAAGATGGAGTTTTACCAGATTGTTGGTTTGGAGCATAAGTCTGTCTTCATACAATGCCAGGGCGGAAAGAAATCAGCAACGGCCTCTGAGAAACATTTGCTGCTGCCCATCATCCATCCATCCATCCATTTTGTATACCCGCTTTTTCTGTATAGCGTCACGGGGGAGCTGGTGCCTATCTCCAGCAGTCTATGGACCAGAGGTGGGGTACACCCTGGACAGGTCGCCAGTCCATCGCAGGTCAACACAGAGTCACACAGAACAAACAACCACGCACACACCCATTCACACCTAAGGGCAACTGAGAGAGACCAGTTAATCTCATGTTTTTGGACTGTGGGAGGAAGCCAGAGTCACCAGAGAGAACCCACACTGCGTAACCCCCAGCCCAGAGTCAAACCCAGACCTTCTTGCTGCAAGGCAATAGTGCTACCAACTGTGCCACCATGCAGCCCTGCTCCCCACCAATCCGGGACAGTTCATGGTCTATTATTTTATTGAGAGATAGGTTATCAAGGGAGGGGTAAGAACTGAAAAGATCTGCCAATCTGGACGTCCAAACAAATTAATGTTCTACATGTTAAAGTTATAAACAGGACAATACAAAAGACTTGACAATTAATGCTTGTTAAATAGGGTTGCCAAGAGAATGCCCACACTCTCTAAAAAGAATATAGCAGCATGATTTAGGTTTCCAAAGTTGGATTTGAATAAAGCACAAGACTCCTGGAACAATGTCCTTTGAGTAGTTTAGACCCACACTGAGATGTTTGGCCAGTATGCCCATTGCCAGGTTTGAACAACCCAAAAACAGCAAAAAGTGTCTCTAAAAACACCTGATACCAACTTTTAAGGACGGTGATGACTTTGGCTTGTTTTACAGCTGAAGGATCTGATCACCTTACTTGTAAAATTTTATTATGTTTGTCCAACCCCTGAAGTTTGGCACTAAACTGGGTCATCAACAGCCTAATGATTCCAAGTGTCAAGCACAGCAGTGGATGGGGGGTTGTTTGGGCTTATTTTGCAGCCAGGAACCTGGGCAACCTGCAGTCATTCAGCGGACCATGAACTCCTGTTTACACCAGACTATTCTAAAGTGAAATGTGAGGCAATCTTTCCGACAGCTTAATCTTGGCCCAAACTGGACCATGATGGACATTGATCCCAAACACATCTACAGCTGAATGGTTGAAAAAGTGAAAGATTGAGTTGTTGAAAAACAAACCTGCTAAAGTAAATTGAAGTGAAAATGTTTTGCCGTGGGACAGAAGTAGAGGTTTAACTATTGTCTTTCTTGATCTTACTTTGGAAACCTTAAGCAGGCCTGAATCTTAGGAATCTTCTAGATTCATTTCAACCTGGAAAGACTCACATAATGGAGAAACAACGAGATGACGGTTAGAGTTTGTTGATGAAAGATTATTTTTTTGGCGCTCGGACCCCAGAGGAAGACGTAAACGCTGAGGATGCAGTGGATTTGAATAAACATTTTAGGATTATGATTAGGTACGTCTTCCCCCCTGGGATCTAATCCTGGTGGTGGCGTAGGCCTTGGTATATTTGGAAGGAGTTTGGAGCCTATGGTGGAGAAGGGGTGGAGGAGGGTCGTAGCTCAGCAGAAGAGCGGTGTCTTCCATGCAGAAGGTCTGTGGGAGATGATTGGCCGAGAAGAAGTGCAGACCTGCCGTTGATTGGAGCAGCCAGTGATGAGTGATTGGACGCGGCGGGGGTGGTGAGTCTTCCATGTTGAATTTTCGTTTAAACTCCATTTGAAAGACATTTACACACCAGAGCTCTCCATGTCCTAAAATCCACAGCTAAATTACGTTGTTTGGGTGAAATTTATTCATTTCTTTCATCTTATTTTTTTTGTGCTTTCATAAATCAGGCATAACATGCTTACATTTGTATGGCTGACAACCAGGTTATTCCACCTGTTTCACCTAAAAAATCCTTTCCCGTGGCAACCTAAATAATATGACTTAGAAAGAAATTTACTGCAGAAAGATTCAATAACAAATTTAAAACTGCTCCAAATTGGTGTTGAATAAAGAGAATTACTTGTTATCTGTATATTTTTTATCTGTTTTCTCTGGTTGCCTTGTAACCTTCTAAAATAAAAGTTCTACTCTGTGAAAGAAACAAAATCTAACCCTTGCAAGGAACAAACTTGCAAGGGTTAGTTTAATGGTTTGAGCACCAGAGGCGAAATGCTCTGATTAGTTGAAAGGTCTTAGAGTAAAGACAGAGATGAACAAGTACTTATTAGATAAGAGGAAAACAGATTGATAAGAGTATCTGAAGAAATTAGGTGATGGTGAAAAAAGCCCAAAGTCAGAATCACACAGTTCTCTGTCTTTCATAAAAGCAAGTAAAAAAAAAATTACAATCAGACAAACCTGGTTTGCCCAAACTGAAGCAGAGCTTTCCTGTCACATACAAAACGTCTCATTCTGGATTTCTCCTATTTTCCCGTTCAACATTCAGTCCACTTTTTAAGTTTCCAGTTTTTCCATAAAAGAGGCTTCTTCCAAACAAGCAGACCAGAAGCAAACAAAGTCATAACTGTAGGCTACACTTTAAAAAAGCTCTTACAAGGCTGTTATGCCCTTTTTCTAAACCACTGACCTCACTTTTTTTCTCCTTTGAGGACACGTGAAGTCATCCTATTATGGATTAAAAGTGACAGAAGCAGAGCAGAACATGGAGGGAGCTCATCAACCTGTGTTGTACAAAGCCTGAAAAAAACATGATGGGAAAAAAAGATTTATGACCACAACTCAGGCACACACGAAGCGTAGAAGACATGTCAGATTTCATTACATCAACGGTTTAACAGCTTGCTGCTGATGGACTCACTGCCTGGTAAAACATTGATTTGATCAAAATATCTGATTCTATTTTTCACTGTAAACATTTTTTTTTTTGCCGCTGGCACAGATACACCATATGTTGTTAATGTAAAATGGAATCATAATCAGTTATTTAATCATTTTCATAAAATGTTTGCATATGTTTAACATAAAAAAAATAAATGGCTTCAAAGTTGCATATGATGCACTTTGTGAAAACAAAAGCATGAAAATATTTAGACATGTTGGTTAAGAGCTGAACAGATGATGTGATTGTTTTTTTATCCATTTGCAGTTTATGTGTTGCAAGAGAGAGGTTTTGTTTAAGAGCCACAATTAAAATGAACAAGAAGCACATTTAAACCGTTGCACACAGAGGTCCAGTAGATTATAGGTGCATTTATTAATTATTGAAAGTTTCACTCATTTAGACACATTTCCTGTAATGACACTCTAGGGGGAGTATCATTACAGCAAATGTACCACTTTTCTACATTCTCGTTCTTTTTTTTACACCAAATTTTACCAGAGTATTTGAGCTTCTCAACAACAATCTGAGGCTGTGTTCCAGTCTCAACTTGCGCCTCTTTCATATGTGGAACTAAATCAGATACGCATCCAATAGTTTTCAAAGCGCCCTGAGTCAGAATGGTGACAACGCATTTCATCCAATTTTTACGTCATTATCCTGGCTCCGACTAGTATCCACGCAGACTTCCATACAGAAGCAGCTGTCACTGCTCCATTAGGGGCCGTTGTTAGTAGCTGTGCTTTTTTCGTACCTTTCTTTGTCTTCATATGATGTGGTCATAATTTTGTTGGCTCCCATTGCTCAACAAATAATAATAACACAGAGACGCGGATATCCATTATAACTTCCATAAACAGTGAACTGCTGTGTGACGTCTACATTTTCCTCGTCATGAACCATTCAGCTTGAAATCTGATGGCAGTCGCATTTATTTCGATTTCAGCAAAAAATATCGGCATTGAGCATCAAGATCTCCAGTGGAATTATATCCTTAGTCTCATGGCACCAAATCACATGGTTCTTGTTAAAATCCTTTTACATATCTACTTTTTTAATGGTAGCGCCATATATTTTCCATGTATGCTTCGCAAACAGCATGTAGGTTTTGTTGTAGTTAAAATCGTGTTTCCAGGATGGAGCTGGATACTCTTTGCAGCAGTACTTTAACACCGAGCTTTGCTAAGCTACATATATTCAACAAACACCTGCTATGCTCCATCACAAGTCCCTATGTTTTCAGGAAAGACAATTACCTTACAAAACAAATTTGGTTAAAGTAATCTTTTACCTGATGATTCACTCGGTTTTATTTGCTGTTATTAATCCAAAGACAGATGTTGTGCTCAAACACTCTGCATTTCTGATTGGGCAGGTGCTGACCAATTACTGGGGGAGTGTTTCTGTGAATCTGTTTCCTTTTATCTGAATCCATCTCATCTCATGCTGCTGTCAAATCTCTGTTTGATAAACTGAACAACAAATGATCTGCCTGTCACTCTCAGGTTGTATTTCAGTATAAAGTGATTTAACAGCTCCTGCAAGACTAGCCAATAAATATATTCTTCACAGAATACAGAGCAACTATGATTCATCTTTTATTGTTGTTCCGTTTTTGTGCAATTAGACGAAGGTGGGTTATTCTTTCTCTTTGGCCAGTTTTAACAGAGACCCATTTTAGTGCCCAATTGATTAAGCTTAATTGGTTTTAATCTGTTATATAAATAATTACTGTGGATGTTCGGGCTTTACACTCAATGCAAGGTCACAGTGTGTATATAAATCAATGCTGTTTTACTTTGGTGTTGCATCCAGCTTTGGATGCTGACTCTGTTCTGCTTAATGTGCTGCTGCAGCTGATGTCTGATTCTGGTTCTTCTGCCAGGTTCAGCTTGTGGTTTGTTGTAACTAATCAATACAGAACATCTTAGGTTACTTCAGACAGAAGCACTTTAGTGTTGTAAAATTTCAAAATGCAAGAGCATTTACTAATAAAAAACGGAAAAATGATTTGAGCCAATTTGTCACTTGAATTAGATTTCTTTAATAGCTCTGATGAAGATGTTGCCTTCTAAACATTTAATGGAGAAAGTGTTTCTTCGTTAATGTTGCAATGACTGTACAGTTAAAATTGCGTCCTGCTGCATCTATTAATCATCTAACAGATAATTAAATGAGCAAAGCATAACCTATGACGACTGTTTTGTAAAAGAAAATAAGGAAAATTTATCATTTCTGTGATTAGGCTGTAACATCTTTGTTCTGCAATAGCTTTTTAAAGTAAAACCAAGCTGTGAAAACACTTGCAGATCCTTTCAATTAACATTGATGCTGAAGTTAATAGCTTGCCTGGTACCACATCCCGCTGGTACAAATCAGCATTTCAGGTCTCAGCTGCTTGATGTGTTTGGAAACTTAAATTATAAAGTTGCAAGCAAAAAAAACGCACCTTACCTCAGATTATAGAGACATTGATTCATTGTTTTTCACTTTGTGAAATTAAAATAATTGATACATAAACAGTATTTAAAGAAAATTGGATTCTTCTAAGATTTGCCTCCTAGATTTCTGCTTGTACTTGCCTCACTTATACTAACAAGGCTCCCTCAATCATAGCATGTTTATTTATTTCTGATGTCTGAAAGTTTGGCAACCTGCTGGGCCTCAATCCAAACGTAATTACATCCAATCAAATAAGCCTGCTGACTCTGAAGCTCTCAGTGGTTAGCATTTCAAAAGAGTCATACATTTTTATAACTTCTGTGGGTTCAAAACGGACTGCTTGTGGGGAAATGTACACTTCTACCCAAACAATGAAGTCGTGGAATCAGAAAACTACATGGGTACATCTCATCGTTAACGTGAAAATCCAATCATAAACACACCCAGTATACACTTCTTGGTGACTTTATTAGGTACACTTGTACAGTTGCTTGTAAACACCGTGAGCAATCAGCTAATCACATGGCAGCAACTTGATGCACGGAGGATTCTTGATATGGTGAAAACAACTTGCTGAAGCTTCAGAATGAGAAGAAGGGGAATTTAGAAACTTTGATTGTGGCACGGTTGTTGTTGCCAAACGGGCTGGACTGAATGCTTCAGAAACTCCTGATCTGCAGGGATTTTTACACACAACTACCTCTGTGGTCTACAGATAATGGTCCAAAAAAATTAGAAGTTTCTGCTTATGTCAGAAGTCAGAGGAGAATGGACAGATTGCTTTTAGCACTGGGTGGGACCTCTTTCAGTCTATTTGCCCAAGGTCCACAAATTTGAACAATAATAGATTGGGACAATGTTGTCTGGTCTAATGAGTCTAGATTTTAGCTGCTACATTCAAATAGCCCTGTCAGTATTATGCATAACCAATATGAAACCATAGACCCATCCTGCCTTGGGTCAACAGTTGCTGGTGGTGGATTCATCAGTACCAACTGAGTATTTTTTTAAATGCCAGAGCCTGACTGAGTATTGTTAATGATCATATCCACCCTTTATAACCACAGAGTACACATCTCCTAATGGTTACTTCCAGCAGCATAATGCACCATGTCACAGAGCTCAAATGATCTCAAACAAACCTGAACATGACAGTGAGTTCACAGTACTCTATTATTCCCCACAGTCACGGAGGGATTTGATGGAATGGCTGAGTTCCATCATGGATGTGCAGCAAACAAATCTGCAGTGAATGCATAGCACACTCTTGTCAATATGGACCAAAGTCTGTGAAAAATGTTTTAGACAACTTGTTCAATCAATGCCATGAAAGATTCAGGCAGATCTGATGCCAAAAAGCAGTCCAACCAGTATGAGGAAGGTGTACCTAATAAAGTGGCTAGTGAGGGTATATTGTTTAGTTTCCAGTATTATTCAAGGTTTTATTTTTTGGCCTTACAGTCAAGCTCCTTTTTATTGGTTTGCAGTCTTCATTTGCTTCTACAAAAACCAACAGTTTATTCAGTTATTTCTTCTGAGGTTTAGGGCGCCACACAGACTGGTCTACCTTTTAACGGGTACTAAAACCACACTTTAGGGTAGAGTTATTTTTTAACTGGTTAATACTTTGGTTTTTTACCCCCCTTTTTCAAGTGTTGTCATGCAGGACCAAAATGCAGGCAAATAGGCTTGAGCATAGGTGAAGTATTTGTTCGATGTTTTTTAAAAATCAAGGAGCAATAGAAGGACACAGGTAATCTGAGAAAGAAAGCGAGTGAGATACATTAAGGTGTAAATGTACAGGGGAGAGTGACTGCAGAATGAGAGCTTGGTGAGTGATTACTGGTGGGCTGCAACTGGGAGGGAACTGAAGGGAAAACTATTAGGATAGAGAGACACATAAACCAGGAACAATAAAGACATGGAAGCAGAACCTGACCCAAAACACTCAGAGTGCAAAACCTTTTGCTCTACCTGTCACTAAGAAACCATCTTTAGCTCCTGTTTTTGTCATCACCTCATCAAATTCATAAAGAAGTGAAACTACTGCTGCAAAAAAAAACGTTTAGGGGTAATCCATTCTATTATGGTGTACAAGACAATGAAAATCATTACATTAATTACTGCTGAAGGAAAAGAGTGACGTCTGTAAGATTAGCAGATTTTAGAACAGGTTGTGGCCTGGGGTCAGATTTGGAGGCAAATCTCTCAGAGTGCTTTATGTCATGAAGCAGGAACTGGGTAGGTCCAGTTCTTTAAAACCAAGTCACGCTTTGGGGAGCAAATCATTTCTAATGAGTTATATCTGAGGAGGAGGAGGAGGAGGATGGAGATGAGTCAGCATCAGAATACATAAATGCTACATAAATGCTGCAGGTCACTGCCCCCCACCCCCACCCCCCCCCCACCCCACCCCCACCCCCACCCCGCCCCCCCACCCCTGGGTAGTGACCTGCAGCAGGAATCCAAAAATAAATCCTCCCCACATTCTCATTTCCTTAGAATCGACTTCTTCCTCTCAGCGGGACGACATCAAAGAAAAAGCTGGAACGATTCTGACTCGGTGGTCTCTAGAATTGGCAGCTCTTTCTTACTGAATGTTTAAGCTTCTTATTCGTCAAATAGTTCAGCTGCAAAATGTAGATTTTAACCCCATCAGGAATAAGATCAACTTTAAGAATTCTTCTAAGAAAAAAACTAAGATTAATGCTGTTACTGTTTAGCATTTTTGTTTTATTGATTTTATTTATATTTTGCAGTGGTAGTTTTTTCAGTTTTTTACTTGTGTTTCATTGCGTTTTCTGACAGGAACATATTTTCATTTTACTTATTGTAGTTTGAGCTTTCCTGTCATGACACTCACCAGCAGGGTGATACAAGTGAAATACAATCTAAAAAAGCGACTTTAGGAGCTCTAATAGTGATCTGGCTGTCTACAGTGCCTTGCAAAAGTATTCATATACCATGAAAGTTTCCCCAGTTTACATCCTTAAACATTTGTGTAAGTTAATCGATTTAATGCGGTAAACGAACTCTCTACATCAGTTGTGAAGTAGAAGGAAAGTGATAAATAAAAATCTGAAAGGTGTGGTGTGCCTTTGCTTTTAGCCCCACTGAGTCAGTACAGTAGAACCACCTTTTGTTGCAATTCCAGCTGCAAGTCTTTTGTATTTATGTCTCTACTCCTAGATGTTGAATTTGTTGCTCCTTTTTTGCAAATTATCTCAGTCTCAGTCAAACAGGAGGTAGAGTGTCTCTTGAGATCATTTTCAAGTCTACAGATTCCTAAATGGATTTAGGTATGGACTTTGACTGGGCCATTCTAACATGAATATGGTTTGATCTAAACCATCTGGGTAGCTCTGACTGTATGTTTAGAGTCCTTGACCTGATGGAAGTTGAACCTCTAAAGCCCAGTTTTAAGTCTTTTGCAGCCTCTAACAGGTTTTCTTCCATGAATGCTCTCTATATCTCCATCCATCTTCCCATCAACTTTGAGCCGCTTCCCTGTTCCTGCTGAAGGAAACGGGCTTAGCATTATGCTACCACCATCATGTTTCTCTCTAGGACTGTTGTGTGCAGTGTTACATTCCTTCATACATTTTACATGTGCCCAAGAATGTTAGTTTTTTTTTGTCTCATCTGACCAGAGGACCATCTTCCACATGTTCCCCAGCATTACTTATGGCAAACTTCAATTCAATTCAGTTCATTAACATACTGCCAATTTACAACACATCTCAGGGCATTTTACTAAAAAAAGAAAGAAAAAAAAGTATCTTTGGCCAGTCTTGTTGAGGCAGAAACATTTAAAGGAGCATTGAACAGTACAATCCAAGTGAATGTTTATGAATTCACACCCATATACATCACAAGCATCTCAAATATATTTGCTCTGCTTTGGGATGTTTGAGTATGAAATGTTGCATTGCAATCCTGTATTTTCTGAAAGCCTTTAGCTTGGTTTGCAGACTGTTAGCCTGACTTTTCATTATGAACCTGTGATAATAATCTATGTAGGAAATAACTGCAGGCAGGTATGTAGACTATGAGTGAAATGAATAAAACATATTTTTATCAATTAAAATTTGCTGACGTGACTAATAACGTATTTTATTTCTTTCCAATCAAAACCTGATTTCATGTTATTCTAGAAGTATTAGCAAAAGCTTCTCATTATTCAGTTCTTTGGGTCAGAAAAGTGTCTTCACTATGGATGATGGCAAATCCAGCCCCTTTTCTTTCCTTCAGACATCACTTGCATGAAAGTATGTCGGTCCTTAAGCTCCTGCTCAAACTCTTGATCCTCCAGTCAGGAGCCCCGCAGCTCATATTCCATTTTCAGGTGTTCATGCATAATGCAGCAGGTACCTTCATCAAAGTGAAAATGTCTGCCAGGCAAAGTGCAGGCCAAAGGTTTAGCCACAAAGGAGCCCAGAGACTTCCATATGTAGTCTTTATATTTAGATTAAAAACATTTTTCGGATGTGAAAGGAAAAATGCATCTTATCCATGTGTAGATTAACTGTGGAAGCAGAGAAAATAACGTTTAAATCCTGTGGGAATATACAGGTGAAAATTACATCTTAAACATGAAAGGAAATTAGATTATAAAGAATACAGTTCCTATTCGTTATATATACTGAAATCAGGGGTTATGCATTAACTGGAGCTTGTTTTTAAATATTCAGCTCTTATGCAGTGCTAACTCTCAGCTTCCCGAGCAACTGAGCTGCAATCACACATTTTAAGGTCCATGACCTCACAGCATTCTTTGCAAGAGAAACAAAAATTATGTTCAGTAGGAAATTAAAATATTAACTCTAAAAATTAAGAATTGGGTAATGGTACTAAAAGCTTTTTAAGTGTTTATTATACTACCTCCAAGAAAAGCAGAATTACTGCAGAGTTGGAAAGAGAGGTGAGTCATGACATTTTATTTAAATAATACACGCCTCTTATATGCAGCATTAGTTCAGCTTTGAGAGTTTTCCATGAATTGTCTGCAGCAGTGAAAGTCAATATGATATTGTGATACTGCTAAAAAACATTTTTTCTGTTTGTAATTTGTACACCTTTTGGTTTTGTTTTCTCTAAAATCCCCCCAGCGGTTTGTTAGATAAAGTTAGGTCAGACTGGGTCTCTTGATGTACAGCACTTTGTTTGTCCACCTTCTGTTTTGTTTGAGATTTCCATGTCTTGATTTTGATGCTGCTTTGGTTGTTGTTGTTTTTTTGGATTGCTGGATTCATGTTAAGTCTAGTAGTTGCTGGTTGTAGGCTAACCTTTATCTGTAATCTCCAGCAGATATCTGCAGTTGCACAGATTGTGCACAATTTCACCTGCTGCTTTTGACTTGTCTTCTACTCACCTGTTTCTTTTCAACCAATCAGATGTGTAATTCTAATGCTTCACGTTTTTTTGTCTTCTTTATGAAAGTCTTCAGTTGTTTGTAATGTGACGTTTCAGTTTAGGATCATAATCTAAGAAAGAAATGAATGGGCTTTTTTTTTAATTGGCGTAAATTCAGTGAAGATGCATCAGTATAATCATGCAAATACAAAATATGCAAATAATCTATATTTACAAGGCAACTGTTATCATACAACATTTCTTAATTAATATGGTTGAAGATTTATAACATTTAAAGAAAAATATCCATTGCCTTTTGTAGAATTTTGGATAAATAAGCCTGTATGAATGTAAAATATGTACAAATGCTGTATCTTACATTGACCCAAGACTTTTTGTGCGCTTTTCATAGATAACGGCTTCTGATGCAGAAACCTTTGCTGCAACTTTCACCATGATAATTAATATAGTTAAAACCCTAATCCACATTCCTGAGCTGACCTCAAGCCTGTTTACCTTCTCCTTCTCTCCTACACAGTGCCAAAATATTTTTGACCCACTTTTCTTGGATTAAAGTCTGCTCAAAACAATTTTCATCATCGAGCACTTCAGTCAGGATGTAATCTCGCTGTACTATTGGACCACAGCCAAATTATGACTCAGACGTATAAGCAGTGGACTGTAATTATAATAATTGTGTCCAGCCTTCTAGGAAACACTGCTGCACTGGACTCAGATGCTGCACGCCAACCTAAGTGAACATGGGCTCATTTCCCTTGGGCCTTGTGCTGCGGTGCCTCTAAAATAGCCTGGACCATTTCCTACTTAATATGCAATTAAAGGCCATTTGCAAAAGTAATCTAATGAAAACTGACAAGAAACTCAGAGGTAATTTTATGTTAACAGGATCTCAATGTTTTTCTTTATAGGACGAATTTATATCATTGTGATTTAGACCGGCTCATTGCCTGATTGATAAAACAAGATTCACTAAAATAAGTAATTTTACGATTTCATTTGACGTTGAGGTTTTCCTCTTCATAGGACAGTGAGAGATAACTTTATGAATGTTGTGTAAATTAAAAGCTTCTTACCTTTTCCCTTCTGAATTTCTCTACAGCTGGTTTATTAAATGCATTAAATGTATGGAGGAGTCTTTTCCCCCCAAACTATAGACAGTGTATATACTTTTATTACTTGTCTTGAATATTATATATAGCCAAAAATTAAGTAGAAATGTACTTGAAAACATAAAGCTCATCACTAAAAATAAGTTGTCAAAATTTCAGAGGAAAAATGCTAAAAACTTGTCAGTAATTATTAAGAAGGGTCTGACTGCTGTGATGCCAGTAAATATGTTTCTACTGATTATTGAGAAGAGTGTAAATAATATTAGACATTCCATTTTTTAAATAAAAAAAGAAACAGATTGTTTTCTTCAAAATCGATATATATATATATTATAAAAAATATATATATATATATATTATAAAATATATATTATTATTACTTATTCTATATATATAAATAGATATACAGATGTATAGATATATATAGATATAAATATATATCTATATATCTAAATATATATAGATATATACGTATATTTTTTATTTAAACGTTGTCCTGTCCGGCAGAGTAGTGCTCAGAATTGTTGTCTGAGTGCCAAGAAAAAGTCCAACAGATTTACTTTCACAAGTGGAGCAATACAGCTAACGCTTTAATGCTCTGCTTGATATTTATAAAAGAAACTTTATTAGAAACTCCTTTCAGATTATTTAAATTGTTAGGGACACAGAGACAGAGAAAAGGAAAAAATAAGAAGCATGAAAGAGAGAGAGGTGAGGCATAAAGGAAAAAGGGAGAGAAAAGAATGGAGGAGAGAAAGAAGGATGAACAAAATACAAGATAACACCCTGCTTGCTTCTACACCTGCAGAAACATGTATAATAACAGCATTGTTACCAAAAAGTGCACGGTACTTATGAATACAAGATGTATTTAGTGGTAAATTGTAGAACAAGTGTGTATCGGTTAACACTTGAGTCTAAACACCTGTGGGTCTGAGTGTGACCGTGATTGTGTAATTACGCTTTCTTCATAAAAATATGCAATAGCGAGTGTGAGGAGCCACAGACCTGCCCCCCTGAACCTGAGACAGACATGGAGGAAATCCGAGTCATAGACATCCAAAGGCCCCCTAGAGCACAGGAACCCCGGGCAACCATTGCCAGGACTAAGGCAACACACCCCGCCCCCCACACCCCCTACCCCTCAGAGAAGAGCAGGAGAGAGCCCCAGGGGAACCACCCACCAGTCACAGTGCAGAAGCCCCAAGGAGCTGCAGCGACGAGCCCACAGGCCCCGCCGGCAGCCGTCTACGCCCGAGCATATCCGGCCATGGAACCAGAGACCCAGAGACCCGAGACCCCTTGACATATCACTCCCAAAGCAGAGGCCCGACAGAGCCCAGGGGCCCAGGTCCCGGCAAGCAGCCACCGGCACACACCAAAGCACCCAGCCCAGGACACTGTGAACCACAAGTACACCAGTGGGCATACTCCTTTTCTAGTGTTCTATCCTTCGGAGAGATTTCTGTCTAATTTCCTTTTAGAAACTATCTTTTAGTTTTAAGACTAGCCTTAAAAGTAGACAGGGTGTCTACGGACTAAAACCGGGAGCTGGTTCCACAGGAGAGGAGCCTGATAACTAAAGGATCTGCCTCCCATTCTACGTCTAGAGACTCTAAGAAACCACCAGTAAACCTGCAGTCTGAGAACGAAGTGCTCTGTTAGGAATATATGGAACAATTACATCTCTGATGTATGATGGAGCTAGATCATTAAGGGCTTTATATGTGAGGAGGAGAATTTTAAATTCTATTCTGGATTTAACAGGGAGCCAGTGAAGGGAAGCTAAAATAGGAGAAATGTGATCTCTCTTTTTAATTTTCATCAGAACACTTGATGCAGCGTTTTAAATCAGCTGAAGGCTTTTAACGGCATTTATGGGCATCCTGATAGTAAAGAATAACAGTAGTCCAGCTTTTAAGTAACAAATGCACGGACTAGTTTTTCAGCATCACTCCTTGACAGGATATTTGCAATCTAGGAAATATTCTGGAGGTGAAAGAAGGAATGGGATTTAAATGACTGGTCAAAAATAACACGAAGGTTCTTTATTTTTATTAACGAGGCCAATTTAATGCCTTTCAGATTAAGTGACAGACTAAACAGTTTCTTTTTTAAAGAAAAACATGAAACTTCTGACTTGACTTAATTTAAAAACTGAAAATTTCAAGTCATATTTGTAGTCTACCTAACTAGATTGATCAGAATTTATGGATATTTCTAGCTGAGTATCATCAGCATAATATTGGAAATTTATCTCATGCTGTCTGGTAAATTTACCAGTTGGATGCATATATAGTAAACAGAATTAGCCCGAGCCTTCGACCCTTTGGTACTCCACAACTAGCCCTGGATTGTGAAGAAGATTTATTATTTACACAAACACCTGAATCCATATATATATGCAGTATATATATATAATTATCTCGGTAATTCAATTCAGTTTTATTTATATAGCGCCAATTCACAACACGTCGTCTCAAGGCACTTCACAAAAGTCAGGTACATACATTCCAATTAGTCCTAACCATTGAACAGTGCAGTCAGAGTTAGTTATTTATTCAAATTGGATAAAAAGTTTTTCTATCTAAGGAAACCCAGCAGATTGCATCCAGTCAGTGACTTGCAGCATTCCCTCCTCCCGGATGAGGTAAAAATAAGGAAGATAGCTCAGGATAACCTAAGCCACTCTAACTATAAGCTTTATCAAAAGGGAAAGTTTTAAGCCCAGCCTTAAAAGTAGACAGGGTGTCCGCCTCACGGACTAAAACTGGGAGCTGGTTCCACAGGAGAGGAGCCTGATGACTAAAGGATCTGCCTCCCATTCTACTTCTAGAGACTCTAGGAACCACCAGTAAACCTGCAGTCTGAGAACGAAGTGCTCTGTTAGGAACATATGGAACAATCAGATCTCTGATGTATAATGGAGCTAGATCATTAAGGGCTTTAAATGTGAGGAGGAGAATTTTAAATTCTATTCTGGATTTAACAGGGAGCCAATGAAGGGAAGCTAAAGTAGGGGAAATGTGATCTCTCTTTTTAATTTTCATCAGAACTCTTGCTGCATTATTTTGAATCAGCTGAAGGCTTTAAACTGCATTTTGTGGACATCCTAAAGAATTACAATAGTCCAGCCTTGAAGTAACAAATGCACGGACTAGTTTTTCAGCGTCACTCCTGGATAGGATATTTCTAATTTTGGCAATGTTCCGGAGGTGAAAGAAAAAAATCCTAGAAACCTGTTTAATATGGGATTTAAATGACATGTCCTGGTCAAAAATAACACCAAGGTTTTTTTACTTTATTACCGGAGGTCAATTTAATGCCGTCCAGGTTAAGTGATTGACTAAGCAGTTTCTTTTTTAAAGACTCCGGTCCAAAGACGACAACTTCTGTCTTGTCTGAATTTAGAAGCAAAAAATTTTGCTACCATCAGGTAGGATTATCCTCTGAAACATTTTGTTGTCTTTTTCTGCTTCAGGACAGTTTTCCTGCAAGATTTGGAGGGATCCACTTTGTGAACCAGCCCTGGTACATCCATGCCCTCTACACTGTCATTCGACCCTTTCTCAAAGACAAAACCAGGAAAAGGGTAAGCTAAACAGGTTAATATTTTAAAGAGTGGGGAAAAGATCAACTAAATTGACCATTATTAACAGGTATTTTAAAATACAAGTGAACTCTGTTTCAATTCTAGGGGTGTTAGTATCAGTACATAGAAAGTCTGGTCCTAAATAAACAAAAAATCCCACACATCCTTATTTATCAAACAAAAGACAAATGAATGGAAAAGCTTTTGCATAAACTTATGGACACCCCTGGTACATCCATAGAAGGGGGAATAGAAGCCAGGTGCTGCTAACCAGATGCACACAATTAACTGATCATAATTACTGTATGAGTTTTGACAGTTTGCCACTCTGGTGAATACAGGTCTGTGTTACCACAATGCCAGAGGTGTCAATTTCCAGTCCCTGAGGGACGGTATCCTGCGGCTTTTAGATGTGTTCCTGATGCCAACACATTGGCCACCTCAGCATATAGCCAAGTTCTCCAGAGTCCTACTGATGACATAATTATTTGATTTGGGTGTGCTGAAGCAGAGAAACATCTAAAATATGTAGGACACGGGCCCTTGAAGACTGGAGTTCTACACCTGTGCCATGTTGGAAATTCTGCGTTTCTTTCCTATTTGCAGATCTTCATGCACGGTAACAACCTGAACAGCCTCCACCAGCTCATCCACCCAGAGATCTTGCCATCAGAGCTGGGTGGGATGATGCCGCCGTATGATATGGGGACATGGGCGCGTACGCTGCTGGACCACGCCTACGACGAGGAGACGGATTACTGCCCAGAGTCCTACACCCTGTCAGTACAGGACCTGGAGAGAGACCTGGAGAAAAATATGTCCCCAAAAACCATGAAGAGGTCAGATTCATGCATTAAACACGTCCACTGTTTCTGTCTTTATGGTTTTCTAGTAAACAAAATTGATTTCGGGTTTATTACTGAAACTTTCACAGCTTGTGGGATAAATTTAGCTTTCTGGTAATCTGGCTTCCAAACTCAGTTTTATTTGGAGTATTTAAAGGAGACATCATTCAAAATCCACTTTTGTAGCCCTTAAATATATTTTGTTGTGTACCTGGAGTCTGGAGGACTATCTCACGCTGTCTAGAGTGCAGAAAAGTTCAATTGAGTCTCTCCAGGTGCTGCGTAGATATCTTTATATTCTGTCTGAGTCATATTTTTCAATTTATTCGGTTTTCTCCATTGTCTGTTACGTTTTTTGAACTTTGATGTCACAGTATTTGTTGCGGAACTGTTAAACAAGGTCATGGACGTTCGACTAACCAATTTGGCAAATCCACCATTTTTACTTTTCACTGCGATTTTGTAGTACAAGCTCAAGTATGCTGAAGCTGCAAGTAGAGGAGTTTAAATGTTCGGTTGTTGGGTGTATTAACCCACACAGTCCATTACACCGTCCCCCAGCATCAGAACCCTGTTCAAAGTGTCTGGTAAAATTTATTTTTCATGGATATGTACCCACATCTGTGGGGAAATTCCTCTGCGTCTGTGGAAAACAATTCAAAGATGAGTTCTTCAGCAATCTCCACCAGTATCGAGAAGGATTTGCTGAAAGTCTTTATCTGATTAAGTGGTCAGTTCCTTCTGTCAATGGAAACAACTAACACAGCAAAGCGGTAAGCTGCAAATAACGCTAGACGACAAATTTTATTTTAGACATGAATTTATTTTTAAATTGACGTCCTGGCCATTGCTTTGATAGCAGTAGCGTCGTGCCTTCTGCTATATTTAGCGCTTGTGTTGCTGCTTTTAGGCTCCTGAGTAAGGAAACGTTACAAGTGTATTTTTGATAGTATTATTACATAACAGTTTTTGCATTTGTTTTTAATAAACCCGGTTTTTGTCTTGTTTCTGCGCTGCTAGATAATTGTATCTTTGTTATGAAACTACAAAAATGGCAGAATGGGGTGGATTGGAACGCTCTTTGACCTGGAGGGGGGGCGGGGTGTGAAGTACAGCATTTGAAGAGACGGCACCAAAACGAGTTGCTCTCAGATGCATCTCAGAAACGGGGTAAAAGAGGGGGCGGTAGAGCTGCAATAACAAGGAGTTCATACTAAAGCATTGCTGTTCCACTTTATATAGACCATAATTGAATGATTTAGGTGTGAAAAGGAAGGATTTAAAAGCATATGTCTTCTTCAAACTAGGTTTGAATTTCTCTGAGACATCTTGGCTAAGAACCTTGACAGTTATCAGCCTCAATCTTCAGGCTGATCAGATTGTTTTAAATTACATAGGATAATAAGAAAAAAAGGATTTTCAAATTATTTTACCTTAAAAAAATATAAAATATGTAGACGTAAATGAAACATTAACCTTATTGAAAAGGAGTGAAGATTAGATGTTTCTGCATTTAATAGCAAAACAAAATAAACTAGAAATAAAAAGAACAACAAGAAGTCATTGTTGCAATTTTAGATTTACCAAGAGATTTTAATGGATTTTTTCACTGGTCACACAATAAATTTACTACACAACATTTTAAGATGATCTTTTCCTTTGTAGAACGTATTAACAATACCTAACACTGAGGCGGTGTGTAAGCCATAATTTTGGTAATTTATCTATATGTATATGGTATATGAATTACATGTAGAACAAATACCATTGTATTTAAAAGACTCAAACATTTTGCATGAAAATGAAAAAAAACTGTCTGCTGAAAGATGAGAGTGAAGATATGGAAAAATAAAAGAAAAAAGTGACTTCCTGCATGGCTGACTTTCTAAAAATAATGATGGAAATGTAACAGAAGGTATAATTGATCTTTACTTCAGGTCATGTGTCAGGACCTAGAGTTCACTTCATGGGAAAATTTTCTGTCTAAATCACTTCTTCACATATTTTTGTGACTGAAGCCATAATAACTGTGACAAGAAAAAATCACAGCAAAGTACTTGAAAGTGCTAGCTTGTGTGCCTCTCGATGTATGTAGTGTAATCTTCATGAATCCAATGAAGAAATAAGATGGATAGTGTGCCGAATACATGCAAAAAATTAGCATATTGGGTTGCTTGGTGAAGTTCCTGCAGAAATTTAAAAAATCTTTTACCTTGGTAATTGTCTTATTTGTCTTAAAATGTTTTTTTCACCAAAAACACAAACTTCCACAAGGATGGTAAGTAAATACACACCGGAGGAATGTCAATCCCCAGAATGTTATTCCCGGATATTCCTGGCTACTGGCCTCCATACAACTTAATTTACTGTGACATTAAATCATCCTTTCACCACAACACATAATGTGACTCTTTCACTCAAATGTGTTCATGATATAGAAGATAAACAAGCCCGAGCTGAGATGACAAACTGTCACTGCAGGGCCTCACAGTGGTGCCTTTTATTGTTGAATCATTAGTCAGTGATTAATTATCAGATAATTAATCTTCAGATAATTAGTCTGCATTGTTAAAAACACTCTGCTGTATGCCCCAGTTATCTGCAGCTTAAAATTCAGACATGGACGTAAATCTCATAATTGTTGTTTACGACGTATAACAAACAATTCATAGTTAAAGTCCATCTCTCGAAACATTTGGAAATAATGTCTACATGTAACACAAGCAGTCATGTAGGAACCCATGCAAGAAAAATCTACTTAAATGACAAACAAATATAGTGGAGTTTGACCTTAAAACTTTTTGCATCACTTTCTCTAATTTATTAATTTATTGATTTAGAGACAAACAGATTTAGCTTCATATTTATTTATTTTTTGTTGTTTTTTTTTGGGGGGGGGGTGTATCCTTTCAGCAACACAGCTATATGACATAATACATACATACATACATACAACACATTGTTATAGTAGAATTTCTACATGTTCCTTGTGGATTATTTTGTCTGAAAAACTTTTGAATAATATCCCCTTCATTTATTCATTCATTCATTCACATTTTTGTTTAATCTTTTCGGAAACATCTAAAGTGTTTTGCATCTTATAAAAAATATTTCTTTGCATCTCCCCAACAATGTCCAATAGAAGTTAGTAACTAAACTGCAATTTTAAATTAAGTAAAACTTGATTTGTAATCTGTTGTTACAAAATGAGGATTTTCAAATGCATTAAATAAATGAAGATTTTTGTATGATAGAGCAACACAAAGTAGTGCATAATTATGAACTCAAGGCAAAAGGTTTAATTGTTTTCTAAATATGTTGCATAAATATCTTAAAAGTGTGGCATGCATTTCCATTCACCCCATGTTTTATTCACTACTTTGTAGAACCACCTTTTGCTGCAATTATAACTGCAGTCATTTTGGCTAGGTCTCTACCAGCCTTCAAACATCTAGAGACCAAAATGTTTCCCCTTTATTCCTAGCAAAATATTACAAACTCAGCATATTCACATAAATTATTAAGTTTTTACATAAATTCAGAATTAATTTTACATCCAGAATTTGACTGGGCCATTCTCACATGCTTTGATCTAAACCCCTCCGTAGTAGCTCTGGCTGAATGTTTATGGTTGTTGTCCTGCTGGACTTTGAACTTACACCACAGTCTTAAGTCATTTGCTGCCCCTAAAACGTTTTCTTCCAAGACAGACCCATATTTATTTTGAATCATTTTTCCATCAATCCAGACCAGCTTCATAATCATTCCTTGAGTTCGTTTTTCAGCAAACATAGGGTGTTGCATCTTAACTAAAAAGTCGTTGTCATGTCTGATTAGAGCACTTTTTTCTGCTTACATGACCCCAGGTTAACACCTAGGTGCTTAACTCTACATGCACAGATGTCGCACAGGCATTTTCCTATTTCCTATTTGTTGCATTGAAGCTTAACTTCTACAGATAACCATATCTTTTAAGAGTGTATAAAGATGAATAAACACAGGTAGTTCTTCTACAGTCAGAGTAACTGGAAAAACCATGACTGTGCAGTAGATAAGCAGAAGATTATCTATAGAAGTTGTTGCTGGGGCAACAGGGGATGGACCTGACCATTTGATGGAGATCCGATGACAGCTTTATGTGTCAAGAGTACAGAACCAGTTGCTAGACGCCAACGATGGCTGGGACAGCTCCTAAACCTGGCCACACCCCAATTTAGTCACCAGATAGACACATTATCTATACAGACTTTGTGTACCGTTACGTCAGGATCCTTCATTCAGAGGTCAGGCTGTAAACACCTGTGAGTGTCCTTTGGCTGGCGGAGCTAAAAAGGTCATTAGTATGAGTACTTATTATGTTAATCTACTCTTTTTTGATTTATTCAATATAGTTTGCATATAATCAAACTTGGTGTAATTATTTTAATCTAAGTGAAGTCTTCTTTTAGATTAGCTTTTCGGATTAAGCACAAATGCATAGCACACTTTTCAGTTTTTTATTTGTAAGAACATTAAATCGTAACCAATTTTTATTTAAATTGTGACCATGTAGCAATCTTTGTTCTTGTAGGTCTCAGTCGGTGGTGGAACCAGGAGTCCTGAAGAGACCAGACAAAGTGAAGCGCGAAGAAGACAACATGCAGCCGCTGCTCTCATTAGACTAAACCCACATAATTGTGGAGGACAAGAAATAAGTCAGAATTTCAATTCCTAAATACGTACCTGCACACATACTAGAAGCAACACACATCCTGCAAAAAGATGTCCCTTCAAAAAAATGCAGCTGCTGTTGTTGGAACTTCATGTAAAGCAGATGACAGCAGGGACACCTCCAGAAACTGAAGGGAAACCGACAAGCTTCTGATGGTCCTCTAAACAGTATATTTATTTATGTAGTCACATGTCAAGTGCCAATTCCAGAAACTGTAAATATGAAGTCTTTAAACAATCCAGAATGGAGCAGGGAAGGCCCGTCTTTAGACCAAGCAAAGCTGTAGAGGAGCCTGAATGTGTTGCAGAGCATTTCAAGATGAGGACGGATGGGTAGAAACTGCAAAGCATATTTCAGAGAGCTTCAGGCCACAGCTCTTATAAGCAGCAGTCTTTTTTATATCTTTATGAAGAAAAACACTCTATATGGGCAAGAAGGGGCTCAGAAAACCAAATGGAATGGGTCTATTCATCCTTTTCAACCTAAACTGGCAAACAGGCACTGGTTTTAAGCGTGGGGAGGGGGACCTCGGCTGTTTACTTGTAAGAAGATTTGGCATCTTTCCAATGACAATGTCTAAAATTTTCGCCTCTTGCCAGTTATCTTTTGGAAAAGCAAACCTCCCTTTATGGTAAGATTTAGCTCTATAAGTCATCTGTTTTTTTCCCAGTTTACCCATTTTCTCTCCATTGGACCCAGATGTCACAGAAAGCAGTGCTCTCCTCCACCACTAGGGAACCTACAGAGCTGCAGGCTCACATCCTCATGCGTTTGTTGGACAGAAGTTGTATTTTCAGAATCTAATGGGTAACCACACAACAGAGCTAAATCTAATTTTATAAAAGCAAAAATTCTTTTGCTTTGTGGCACATTTTGTGTTGTAAGATTTGGCTTTTCAGTGATATTGTTCATCCAGAAAAACCCATCAAAGATTATCACAGAGTAGCAGCAGTTTCACTTATCACTTTAGGGTACGTACCTTTTCAGCTTGTAAGACTTATAGGAGTAGGTGTTATAGAGTGCACCATATCTTTTGCTTCTGCAGGAAATCACATGTACATAATGCAGTAATCGGATATTTGCATTTATTTTGGCTCATGTTTATGATGCAGCTAAAAATATATTTAGCGTTTCCAGTTTAAAATTTGGAATCAATCTACGCTTCTGTTAAAATGTTCTTAAACTGTTAAACCAACATCAGGTTCGATTTCACTTTTAAGAATTTAATATGAACTAATTTTTTTTTTAATTCCTGTGTTTGGTTCTGGGATTTTCTGCTGATTTAGGGCTTTATAGTACAAATGTATCAACAAGTTCTCACTCTCAACTTCTCTTATAACAACACTTGGCCAGGACACCAAACTAGTTTGGCTGCTAGGAAGAAATTCCAGAGTGTTGTGAGGGATCAATGTTATAACATCTCACTTTAAATTTTTTACAACAAAAACATTACAGGGACATTTTGCCAGAATGTTTTTGGACAAATGGTTACTGCCTGTTACAGCCCTTAAAATTAGTTTAAAGTAAAGATTTTTTTTAAGAGACCAGGAGATTCCATAACTGTTGATAATTCACAGAACAGATCCGTTCTTTGCTGTTATACAAACATCCCCGCAAATGTTTGTTGAATAGAAGATAATGTTGCCTTACTGTGAAAATGTGACTGAAAAATTAAAGGTCAGACAGACATAAGAAGTGTTTGGATGATATATTCATCAGACCTTGTCAAGTTGGCTAGGTTATGAAACCAATACTGAATAACCTTTGAACTCTTGTGTTTCGGGCACAGGTTGTTTGTTTTTCACACCAGTTTCAAGTGGGATGTATGATAGTAGACCCTTCAGATTGGCCCTTCTTCTAGCACGCGTAAACATTTAACCAGAGTAATCAGCTAAATCAACATGTTATTCAGGCTTGTGTTGGGCCGTCGCAGGTTTTAGGTTAGATTTAATTAGATTTACCAGATCTTCTATTTGTTTGATCTGTTGTGCTGTCACAGAAATCTCAAGCCAGACCAGATCCACATTGCAATAAATTTGTTCATTCAAGCTAACACAGCACTGTCAATATTAGGATAACTTTATTCCAGATCATGCAACTATATCTTTACAGCCTTGCTAACCACTGCCAAAACTAATAATGGAAACTCAGTCTTTGCAACAGTTATTTTCTATTTTCTGCATTACCACATTATCCCTGGTCTTTATGCATCTATTTCTGACAATGCAATTGGATCTTAAAGTCTATTAGAATATCCTGTCGAATTAAGAACTATTGCTAAATGATTAGGACCAAGCTTTTATATTTGGCAAGTTGAGAATGTTAATGACTATAAAATGTTTACATGTCTCAGTTTATTACTAATTGCAGTAATTCAACTTCTGCATTAGTTTAAGATGGTAATTATTCTAGCTGATCCCAGCTTTCCAAGCCAGTTAGAAGCTTTGTGTCTGAAGCAGCATCCGTTACTTGGAGCACCACCACTGATCATATTTCAATGAGGTACCTACCATGGAACACTTCCCAGTTTAAAATCTGGTTAAAATGTATTGTTGTTGACAAAAACTCTCCTTGAGGTCCTTTGCAGACCTGCAGACATTCTATACTGCAATAATGTGTCTTTTATTAGTAAATGTAGGTAATAGATACACACAGTTATACATTTTTTATCTCATAGAGCATTCTTTTGTTTGTTATGCAACCACAATGAGAGGAACATTTTAACATATTCCAAACAGTTTGGACATTTATTTTCTGTATAAAGATGTTAAAGTACTTAGAGTTTAGGTTAAAATTTATATTTAGAACACAGATGTTATAATTAGTGGGATTATTAGTTAAATTGCCACTGCATAGATATGATAGAAGCTTTAACATGACAAAGTTTTCCCATTTGCTTCACCTTGCTTTTAAAATACTCAGGCTTTCCTTTAGAGTTTATTCAAATGAAACTGGCCCCATCTGATGGTGTTTGATAAATGGCTGTTACAGTTTTTCCACATCAGCGATTCACCACAGGCGTATGAAGTGCAAAGCTTCGACGAGTGATTGTTAAAAGCAGGCTGGAAAAATTGCCTCTCCGTTGAGCGGCAAAGCAGAGTCGGGCTGGCAAACGGGCAGCTGAGCGAATCACAGAAGAGCCGGCAGGCAGGAAGCATCAGGTGGCCGGCTGCAACCAGAACAGACAGCTGGAATGTTAAACTATCACACCAGCGTGCATGACATGTCAACCCCACTTAGAGCAGCGTGTGGTGTCTTATCTGGTTTTAAGTCATAGTCACAGAGATGATAATCAGCCATACTGATGGTCCTACGTTTCATTCACTGAATATATAATCAGTTTGTCTCCCTGAGCAACAAGCTGTTTAAAAGTCAAAATATTTGACTCTGAAGTCTCCTGCAATTCCTGCAAAAAAAAAGTCTGTTGTCATATATATCACAATGAATACACAAGCTAATCCTCCTCTCTTTAAATATTTTTTTAGTGTCTCAAATTTTTAGTACATTTTAACCTTTTTTATATATATTTGATCAATTAGTTGCAGAAATCTTCAATATTAGTATGAGTAAGTTCCACAAATGTAAGGTTATCATTTTTTGCCTGGTCTGTTTGAGCAAGTAATGGGTTATTTAAAAAAAACAGTAGTGTCTTACTTGCTTGCAGAAAACAGATTAACTGTCGGCCTAAATAAGTATAAGATCTTTTTCCAAAATCTTATTTAGATCTGTCAAGAAAAGGCTTTTCAAATTGACCTTGACTTACTGTAAAAAAGGCAAACACCCCAGCCAATACAGTCTTGCTTTCATTGCAAGCATCATTGTAAAGGGTAAATCAGATAGGTTAGATCAGCAACACAATGTACCTGGGCTAGAATAAAGTTTGCAAGCTGTGCTCGTGAAATAGGGCAGCCATTTAAAAAAAAACTAGTGATGGAAAATGTTGCTGCCTGGCTCACTGAAGTGCGCCTGACATGAATTAACAGAAAGCACACTAACACCAGGTATCGGGTTTAGGCAGATACTGATACTGATTATTAAAAAAGTATTTGATATGGACCTTAACCCTGATGCTTTGAAACTGATTGGGACATGGATACGTTTAAAAAATTCAGCTAATATTTTCAAATTGACCTTTTTGTTTAACCTGGACATAATCAAAGTTTATGTTTGGGGTGAAAAGTTTCTACAAAGAACACAAATCCCTTCTCTAAATTGGGTAAACATCAAGCTATTTACAATTAGAGTTATGAAATAAAATTGAGGAAATACTTCAGTTTAAATGGGTACCATTAAGCCACAGAATATAGACTTGCAGAGTTAACACGTTACACCAGTTTTTTCAGCAAAGTTTTCTGTGAAAATAAACAAGCAATAAATTATCAGACACCCGAGTCCCCTGTTTAATGACCCTACCAAATGTATTCTGGCTTAAAGAGAGGAACATTGTTGCTATTTGTTGCCATTTACTGGGAGTCAGCTGCAGCAAAGATTAGACAACAGACTTCAGAGGGCTCGATCCATCATCTATATCCTTGCAGTATCACAGAAGGGCTGGTGCATATCTCCAACAGTCATTGGTTGAGAGGTGGGGTACATCCTGTTCTCGTCGCCAGTCCATCACACAGAGACACATGCACTCAGTCCTAGGAACAATTTTGTCTACGTTCACGCTGCAGGTCTTGATGCTTCATTCCAATCTTTTGCCCAGAGAGAACCACATGCATGGGGAGAACATAAAAACTCCATGCAGAAAGACCCCAGGCCGGGATTTGGATCCATATTCTTTCTCCAAGTAAATAGTGCTAACAGCTGCTCCACTGTGCAGCTCGTCAGTTTGCATATACCAACAATGTAAAAACTAAAATTGAAGTTGCATCTTTAAATCAGTACCAACAAAGGTTTGCCAAATGTTTTCATGTTCAGCTTGACAATAACCATATTTGTTTGTAAATATTAGTCTATAGGTCACACAAACCTTCACTTTTGAGTATGTGAGCTTTTGTTTGCAAAAAAATCTAAATTAATTTGAATTGTGCTACTTAAAATGAATCCGAACCACAAATTAGGGACAAAATGTGAATCCATCCAAGAAACTGTAACAATCCTTTTACAGAAGAAAACAGGTGCATAGATGTTATTTTCTGTGCATCAACAAACACCTTAGATGTATTTTTTAAAGTTATTAAAGAAATGACAAAGAGCAGTTAGAGGATCAGAGAGACAGGAGGACAGACATGAACAGGGACACACACACACACAGTCACTGTAGATGCTTCCAGTTATTGGGATTAAACGTTTACATGAAATAAACATGTACACTGCTTGAAAATACTCAGAGCATCCTGCCACTCCATCAGCGGTTTTAAAGTTTGAAGTGTTGAAAGTGAATTTCACAGGTTGTTTCTTGTGAAATTATTTAGGAAATGGAAATAGAGAATGACACACAGGTGAAAATATTTAATTTTACAACAAATAGTCTTTTTCTGGTGATGCTTCAACAAACATTCAGTATTTTTTGATGTTTATTTTGTCAGTATTTTATTAAAATTGCTAATGTTTATTATACAAATGTCAGATGTGAGCTTTTTGGAATGTAAGCAGTCTGAAATAAGTTTTATGTTTCAGAAATTCAGCATTTTGAATGTTTTTCTACATTGATGTTCTGTCTTTCTTCGTGATGTTTAGAACAGAATATTAAACCCTAGTTGACACAATGGGCAAAAGTCTGAAAACCACCCAAGAAGCCATCCTGGAGGTTCTTTATGTACTGTATATCTCCCAAACAATGTCTCTTTCTTTTTCCAAGTACAGTACAAATAAAAAGCTAACAACAGTCTTTAAAAAGCTACTTTTTGTAATCATGGTATTTGTTTTCCATCATTTCAAAAGACAATGTGCAGCTCAGTTTGTTCTCCCTTGCAAAACAAATTGCCTACTCATGAAAAGATACAGTGCTCTTGACATTTAAAGTCACACCTGAAAAAAAATGTTAAAAAATGCTTAAGCAAATTAACCTTACATTGCATAAGTAGAATTTCAAATTTTTCTGGCCCATTTCAGAATCACAATCAATTGGCCAGGTTGTACACACAAGATGTGTGTTTGCCTTAGAGAGCTGGGAAATCCCTATACAAAACAGCTCCAACACATTTTAAATTAAATTTTGGGGCAGCATTGCACTATTACACAAAGCACGTAAAATAGTTTCCCTTTTATCTGTGGCAAGCAGGGAAGCATCAACCCGTCTTTGACTGCACATGCACATGCAGCAGTAGAACGCATATCAAACACCAAAGACGATAAGTTAGATTTTTTCACCCGGGGGACTGCCCTTAGCTGCATTAAAAACCACCCCTTTTAACAAACACATGATTTTTTACAAAACCCCCTGATGGTAACTGATGTGGTTTTGCAGCTTATTTGTTTATGAAACTACAAAGTTTTTCCTCTTTTATACACAGTAAAGAAAACATGCAAATCACAGGACAAGAAAATAGACGAAGTTTTACTTTGGGTTTAAAGGGTTTTTATGCTAATCCCCTCAAAAATAGTGTGTTTTTTAGAAGCCACGAAATGTATTTTGCTTCTAAACCCACTTTTTTAACTTTACACTGATTTAAACATATTTTTTCATGGCCTGCTTAATAAAATGCTCCCATGAAGATATTAATCAGTCTTTACTCAGTTTTTCAGCACTAAATCACTCTTGTTATACTGTATTCAGCATTTGTTTTGTAAGAATCTACAGTCTTGTTGGAAGTTTAATTCTCACTGACTTTGAATTGTGTCGATAATGTCTCAGCCAAAGCCACTTGTTCCTCTGAGAATCAAATGTATTGTTTCTAAGCATCAAGTATATGTGCGCTGATGACACCGCATTATCTTTTTTTAATGATTGGTAATTTCTTGAAGAAAAAAAAATGAATGCATCATTTTGAGTTTACTCACTTGTTCCTTTCCCACTGTTTTTTGATTGTATAGTTGCAGTGGGGTAGTGTAAAACCAACAAAGCAGAATTGTGAATTCAATGGAAAAGCCCAATTTTAGTCTAGAAGCAAAAAACTTCAAAATTTGCAGGTGTCTTTGGTAATGTTCTCAAAGCCAATTTGCTGAAATGTAAAATGATCAAAATAAATATGGACATGCAGATTTTCTCACGCTGTTGTTTGAGATTTTGTTTCTTTTTAATATTTGACGTAAGAACTACTGCTGTAAATATTGGGACTCTTCGATAAAATCACATTCATCTCACTCCTTAATTTGTAAGTTTTCTCATTAAAATAAAAACAGATTTCAGAAATTAAAAGGCTTTTGTATGGAAAGCTTTCCTTAACAGGTTCAAAAAGCACAAATTTGCATAACCCCCAAAAAAGACATTTGAGCATTAGGGCTCCTAATAAGTGTGGTTGCATAAAAAAGATGTAAATATTAACTAAAAACACACCTTTGCAACACTATCCAAGTAAAAAAGGCAACTTTACGTCACTGGCAAAGTCCATCATGAAAACTGTTCTCGGAATGGTTAAAATAAAAAAAAGTAGAAATACTCACTTTTTAATTTAGACCTTTTACCAACAGACTCTTTGTTGTTCCACTCATCTCAGCTGGCCTTGCTGGATTTTAGGATTTAGCCAAAATCAACAGTTGAGCCATTAAAGTATTTCAAAATTATGAATGTTTTCACCATTATTATGTTTACCGTTAATACGTTCCAGCTGCACAAGCTCCATCTCTTACTGTGATGTGTGGCAAAATATAAAATTAACATTTTATTCCTGAGAAAAGTTTACCCGAACACAGAACCAAGTCTGAGAAATTTTTGTATCAAAGAAGAATCAAAACAAGTGCAGTGTGTGCATGGATTAAATCTTTAATTTACACATTTAAAGAACAGCTAAACCCCAAATCAACTTTTTTGCAGATAAACTGCATAAATTGGGCTTTGAGGGTGCTATCTTTATGTTACTGGGCAAATTTTGTCATTTTCATATAAACTTGTTTAATTCTGCAATATTTGGCCTAAAACCTTCTTAGTGCTGCCCTCTTTGGGTTGAACAGAGGCTACTGTAGTTGAATTTTCCTGTTGGTTACACACAGTACCGCTAGGTACACATCTTCATCACACCCCCAGTGGCGAATCAGGAGTTGGAATTGCAAGCATCGGGAGACTATTTAAATTTAAATCTACATTAATGAAACTTTCTGAAATTTTGGTTGCTTTAAACTTCAATTAATTAAATTTAAAATTCAGTTTTTTTATAAGCGCCAATTCAAAAACATGCGTCTCAGGCATTCAAAAAAAGCAGGTACAGCTTTAAAATTTAAATCCAAATCATTGAACGTGCAGTCAGATTTGTTTTTTATTCAAATTGGATAAAAAGTTTTTTATCAAGGGGAAAAACCAGCAGTTTGATCCAGTCAGTGTTTTGCAGATTCATCCTCCTGGATGGCATGTAGAGACAGGGGGGACAGTCACTGGCGTTGACTTTGCAGAACCCCTATCTGAGCAGCATGTAGGACAGTGGAGAGGAAAAACTCCTTTTAACAGGAAGAAACCTCTAGCAAAAACCGGCTCAGTGTGAGGGGGGCCACTGCCACGCCCCGAGGGGGGTTAGGGGAGAAAGAGCAGAGACAAAAAAGAAAAAAAGAAGCACTGATCCGGGAGCCCTTTTATGGGAAGGAAAATTTAAAAAGTTAATGGATGTAGCCCTTAGCTTTTCCCTAAAAGAAAGAACAGAAAACCTGAGCCCGTTTTCAAGGTTGAGTCGAAAGAGAGCACATAGGTAGTTACTAAAAGCTCGTCAGTAGCTATGTTAGGGGAAGAAAGGGGTTAAACACTGAAAGAAGGGCCCTTTGGGGTCATGTTAGAGGGTGAGCACCAAGTTGTTGCCACAGAAAACCGGCGAGCCCTTCCCCGACAGTTGTCACAGGGGGGACACAGAGTAGGCAGGGTAGCTTTAGGAAGAGAGAAGAGAGGAACAAAAAAAAATGAAAAAACAGCAAAAAAATACAAAATGAAGAGTAGTGTGAGAAAGTAGCAAAGAGGGTGAAAGTGGTCATTATGTCCCCGCAGCCTAACCCCTATAGCAGCATAACTACAGAGAAGTCAGGTAACCTAAGCCACTCAAAAACTATAGCTTTAAAAAAAGGGAAGTTTTAAGCCTAGCCTTAAAAGTAGACAGGGTGTCCCCCTACGGATTAAAAACTGGAGCGGTTTCCACAGAGGGACCCCTGAAAACAAAGGATCCCCCCCCCCATTCTACTTCTAAGATTAGGAACCACCAGAAACCTGCAGTCTGAGAACAAAAGTGCTCTTTTAGGAACATATGGAACAAAAAAGCTCCGTGTATGAGGGAGTAAATCATAAGGGCTTATATGTGAGGAGGAGAATTTTAAATTCTATTCTGGATTTAAAGGGAGCCAATAAAAGGGAAGGAAAGTAGGGGAAATAGATCTCTTTTTTTAATTTACAGAACTCTTGCTGCAGCATTTGAATAGTGAAGGTTTTTAACGCATTTTTGGGACATCCTGATAGTAAAGAATTCAAAGTCCAGCCTTGAAGTAATGCATGGACTTTTTTTCAGCATCAATCCGGCGGGAAATTTCTAATTTGGCAATGTTCCGGGAGAAAAAAGGAAACCCCGGAAAAACCTGTTTAATATGGGATTAAATGACAGCCCTGGTCAAAAAAACACCAAGTTTTTTTTTTTATTATCGGGGGCAATTTAATGATCCATTTAAGTGTGACTAAGCAGTTTTTTTTTAAAAAACTCCGGTCCAAAGACGACAACTTCTGTCTGCAATTTAGAAGCAAAAAATTTAAAGTCATCCAATTTTTTAGTCTTCAAGGACATGCTTGTAGTCTATCAAAACGGGTTTGGGGCTCATCAGGTTTTAGGATAAGAAAAGCTGAGTGTCATCAGCGTAACAGTGAAAATTTATTCTTGCTGCCTGATAATTTTACCTATTGGAAGCATATATATAGTAAAGAGAATTTTGGCCCCAAGTACTAAACCCCTGTGGTACTCCACAATTAACCCGGAGTTTAAAGATGTTTTTCTTTACAGAAAAAACTGGAATCTGTCAGACAAATAAGATTTAAACCACCCTAGTGCTGTCCCCTGATCCCTACAGCATATTCCCACCTTTTTAAGAGAATATTATGATCGACTGTATCAAATGCAGCACTGAGATCTAACAGAACCAGTACAGACACAAGTCCATTATCTGAGGCAATAAGAATATCATTAGTGACTTTCAGCAGAGCTTTTTTTCAGTGCTATGATGAGCTCTAAAACCTGACTGAAACTCTTCAAACAGGTCATTGCTGTGTAAATGCTCACACATTTGATTAGCAAATTTTTTCTCAAAAATTTTTAGATAAAACGGAAGATTGGATATCGGTCTGTAATTTATTAAGTCATCTCGATCAAGCGAAGGTTTCTTAAGCAAAGGTTAATTACAGCTACCTTAAAAGCTTGTGGTACATAACCATTTACTAAGGATAAATTAATCATATCAAAAAGGGGTAGTAATCAGAGGGAACACTTCCTTAAATAATTTGGTTGGGATTGGGGTCTA
Organism: Crenichthys baileyi; assembly: GCA_036173005.1. Classification (NCBI taxonomy): domain Eukaryota; kingdom Metazoa; phylum Chordata; class Actinopteri; order Cyprinodontiformes; family Goodeidae; genus Crenichthys; species Crenichthys baileyi. The sequence goes on from JAHHUM010000610.1 coordinate 569,799, forward strand.
ACATACAAGTTGAAGGTTTAGATGAAGCTAATATTTTGATAACTCAGGAAGCTCCACGGATCAAAAAACAGTCCAAACACAGATCAGGTTCTACAGTTATTTCCAATGTTGTCTCATTTTTGAGGATGAAGTAATCATCTCTGGGAGATTGTCAAAGATTTTCTTCTTAATAGAATCAATTTTTTTTTGGAAGAATCCATAAAATCATGACTGCTGAGAGCTAAGGAATGGATGGCTCAACAGAGCTATGACTCTGTGTAAGTTTAGCAACTGTACTAAAGAGAAACCTAGGATTTTTCTTGTTCTTCTATTAAGGATGAGAAAAAAAGGTTCTAGCTTGGGGTGAAGGTTTTTTATAAAAACAGTAGGCTATTTTTCCAGATTAAAGTAGGAATCCTCTGGGTGGAGACGCCATTTTCGCTCCAATTTTCTAACATTGTGCTTTAAAGTACGCAGCTCTGAATTAAACCAGGGAGCCTGCCTCCTATGAAAAATTTTCCTTTCTTTTCAAGGGGGCTGCATTGTCTAATGCACACGCAATGATGAAGAAAAACACTCTGAACAAGAGAATCAATTTGTGAAGGGAAAAGAAAAAAAATTATTGCCCTCCACTGTTTTTCTGTGATAATGAGCAAATTAAAAGGGGAACAGATTCTTTAAAGGGTTTGTTACAGCATCATCTGATAATGATCTACTATAATGAAATTTCTTTCAGGTGTGGAGTCCCGGGTTTTAAATTAAAACTCAAAGGTTATTAAAAAATGGTCGGACAGCACAGGGTTGTGAGAAAATATTGTAATGTCTGTACACTCAATGCCATATGTCAGCACAAGGTCCAGAGAATGAAGAAAAAGGGGTAGGTTTGTTAATGTTTGAGTAAAGCCAATTGATTTAAAGATACCATTAAAGGCTATTTTTTAAGCTATCACTTTCAGTGTCAACATGAATGTTAAAACCCCCCACTATAAAATTTTATCTGTATTAACACTAAATCAGATAAAAGGTCTGAAAACTGATCTAAAAATTGAGAGTAAGGGCCTGGGGACGGTAAAAAAACAACAAAACAGAAGGGGGTTTTAGTGCTTTGCAATTTGGATGAGGAAAAATGAGGATTAAAATTTTCAAAAGAGTTGTAGCTATTGATTTTGGTCTGGGATAGTCAAAAATCGGACTGAAAGATGGTTGCTACTCCCCTCCGCCCCGTATTTCGAGGAATGTGAAAATTTAATAATTAGTAGGAGTTGACTCATTTTATAGTAACATAATCCTCTTGCTGCAGCCCGGTTTTTGTGAGGCAAAAAAACAATCTGATTGTCACAAATTAGGTCACTAAACTAGCAAAGTCTTTGAAGAGAGAGATCTTTTGTTCGAAAACCACATTTAATGTTTTATTTTTTTTTTTAGTCTGAGTTGTGTTATTTTTATGAGATTTCCTGATTTTTCCTCTTTTTTGATTATTTTTTTAATCTATTAATTTTGGCCGTGGGGGAGACACTGTCTTAATAGGGTAATGGGTGGGAGCAGTACAGAAGCTGCAGAGAGGAGTGTTAAAACTACGACCCTGCTTCCTGGTCTGAACCCCTGGGTTGTCAGAGGTTTGGAGAACTAATAAATTCGCCAGATTCCTAGAAAGAAGAGCTGCTCCATCCAAAGTGGGATGGATGCCGTCTCTCCGGATCAGACCAGGTTTTCCCCAAAAGTTCGCCCAAAATCAATGTAGCCCACATCGTTTTTGGACACCACCTAGACAGCCAGCGGTTGAATGGACAGCATGCGGCTAAACATGTCGTCACTGGTCAGATCGGGGGGGGGGACCAAAAGAAAATTACGGAGTCCGACATTGTTTGGCAAACTTACACACCGAAGCAACACTAACTTAGTGACCCGATTGACGTAACCCGGGGGATTACCCCCAGCGTGAATAAAAATCTTACTGTATTTACGCTTATCCTTAGCCAGCAGTTTTTGGTAGGATTTATGTCGCCCGTTCTGGCCCCTGGCAGACATTTGACTATGGTCGCTGGTGTCTCTAGTGCCACGTTTCTGACTATGGAGCTGCCAATTACCAGAGTTGGGCTTCTCAGGGGTGTGTCGCTGAGCGGGGGGAAAATCTATTAGAAACGCAGACGGGGTTGGGGGTGACCTTGGGCTGAGATCTAAGGAAGCTTCTTACGTACCGTCACCCAGCCGGCCTGAGATCCCGGCTGCGCGGGCTCTGCCCGGAGGACTGCTAGGGGAGCTACCCTCGGTGGCTCCGCGCTGGCTAAGGGGCCTCGGCTATCTGCTGGTTTTTCAACAGCGCGGAGCCGGGGCCCCCAAATCCGACACCCTCGCCTCCAAAGCTACAAAAAATGCTACATTTATTACACGTACCATTATCACTAAAAGGGGGCAGAGGAGTAACTGAAACATCTGACACAGAGAGCAAGAGAGAGGAGGGGACTCAGAAAGAGAAAACAGCAGAAAGGGTAGCCATGGTGGAGCTAAAAGCTAACGCTAAGCTAGCGACCCCTTACCACTACTAGAAAAAAACCCGGTAAAAAAAAAGGAGAGTCGCCAAACGTTAAATACAGCAAAAGAAAGTATGTGTTTTAAACGTGCTTATGTATTATAACAAGTCAGAGATATCAAAGTAGAGAGAAATCAGATGAAACGAGACAGCCTTCACACACCAAACAATCCACCAAGTGCAAAACAGGAAGTGACGAATACGCCTTACCACGCCTCCAACCTGTAGCCCATATTAGCAATGATGCTGCTATCATCACTTTATCGATCAAAAACTGGACCCATTCTGTCCTCCACTGCCTCGGCCACTGGGCATCACAGAGCCAGCGCGTTGAGCCAGCAGCTCGAACTGATGAGGCTCAGGCCCACTGGGCTCCAAAAAGCCTGACTCCAGCTCGGGTGATGAGAAACGGGAAAAATCCTCCACCTCAAAAGTTCAATCTGTGGCAAAACTACCAGCATCGCTCACTCTCCATGTTTCAATATGTCAAATTAATTATTATTTTTGATATTATTTCTGTATATTTATATAGGTCAATGTTTATCACTGCTACAGAGGCCAAAATAGAAACAGCACAAACCAATAACTAAAGTTTAATCTAAAAAAGGCCAGACGTATTATCACTAATGAAGAATGGCTATCATTTATATCCATATGTTGTAGATTTACAAAGTGCAGAGGATCCCTCTGTATTGAAAGTGATTCCTTTATTTCTGGTCCTCAGTTTGTCAAGTTACAGGAAGAAAACCAGTTTATAACTGCTAGGGAGGTGATCAGTGACATGGAAAACAGGTGAGGCTACGCCTAAGAGTCACAACCAGTACACAAAGAACAAAACACAATTGAGAACCAGAAGTCACAAAGCCTAAAATAAACACATACAGAACACAAGATAATCACAACCCCGAATAATCAGAATATACAGAACCAAAGGGACCAAAAGAACACAAAAAAATTATTTAACATCTGTTCAGATGTTTAATGATAGATACAATGATACACGAATAGCTTCAAATATTTATTCAAGTATAGCACAAAAACTCAATTGTAGTTAATGTTTGATCATTTTACACTCCAGATATTTTTGCTCACTCATTTTTGAGGCTTCAAATGTCTCTCATGGCATCTTTGCTCCAGAAATGTTACTGGATCAGGCTTTTTGCCTCAACATTCAGCTTCATCAAACAGTTCTGCTTTATATAACGTAAAACAGGTAGATAAACACTCTCTATGTAGCATTGTTTGACAGACTGGATCCTGTTTGCGATGCTGCTATGTAATGTGATACAGCTTTTACAAGACAGGACTACCAGAAAATAACTCTGTGTGTTATGTTGTTGTTGTGGTTTTTGTTTTTACATCCAAAAGTCATCTTAACGCATATTTGCACCATAACTGTGTGACATGGAACCCAAAAATGTATTGAATGTTTTTCAAAGGACATTGTCATGCATGAAACATTAAAAAACAACAAAATCAACAAGAGTTCCTTCTGAAAAAACAAAACCAAAAACTTCAATTCAGTTTGCTTCAAAAACAAATTCATCCAGCAAAATTAACACTTCTGACAAAAATGTCATTAGTTGTTTTGCTGCAAATACAAAACTAATAATTCGTTTTAAACTTCCAAAGTAGGCTTCATTATTGTTTTATGTTTCACATAAATACATCATGGAAGAAGACACAGGCACAGTTTAAATGTATTTGTCAAAAAGTAACAAAAAAGTGTTTTAAAATCTTTAAACATTTAGTATTCAAAAGCTCAAAAATGCTAACTTACTTCATATGCAAATCAGTAAGACCGTTTTTCTGGTGTGACCAACTTGTTTGTTTCTAATGCCTAAATGTTAAAGGTCTAGCTTCTTATTTAGAGAAAAAATAAGTTTTTGTGGCTAGTGGGCCTCTGACTTTTCAGTTGAATAATAAGTTTGGGAGATTTTGTATTTATATTTTTAGCCTGCCTGATGAGAAAAATGATTCTTGTTTAAAGGAAAATACATCTATAATGTTTATCATCACAGACAGTGACTGAAAAGCAAAAATGCTTCGATGAAGTGGCAGTAGGATGAATATTTCGACATGCTGTAACTATACTTGTGTGGACAACTGTGGTTCAGTGGGTAGAGTAGTCGCTTTGCAATCTGAAAGTTGTGGGTTTGATTCCAGCATTCTCCTACTCTATGCAATGTGCCCCTGGGCAAGGCACTTAACCTCAAGTTGCCTACCATTCCTTGTATCGTTGTATAAATGTAGTGTTTGGGTAAATGTGGATCTAGTATAAAATACCTTGAGTGGCCGATATGACTGGAAAAGCGCTATTTCAATTCATTTCCCATTTGAATTTAGAACCATTTTACATTTCCATTATTGTTAAATGGACTGAACTTATATAGCGCTTTTCCAGTCATACAGACCACTCAAAGCGCTTTACACTGAAGCCACATTCACCCATTCGCACTCACTAACGCTCACACATTTATACACCGATGCACAGATCGGTAGGCAACTTGAGGTTAAGTGCCTTGCCCAGGGGCACATCGACATATGGCAGGAGGAAGCTGGAATCGAACCCACAACCTTCTGATTGCAAGACGACTACTCTTCCTACTAAGCCACAGTCGCCTCGTTAAAGGCATCATTAATGGCCTGAACCCATACTAATGGCCTCGATGTGATATTCTTAAGCACACTCCTGAAATGTAGGTCAGAGATGAGAAGTTAAGCAGATCACCGTTAATATTAACTTGTTTACTTGGTCAAGTTGTCAGAAGAAGCACCAAAGTTAGTGGGAGCAATAAAACACTTAAGCTAAAAATTAAAATGGAATATATATTTATAACATTTCACAGCTAAATGCCATTTTTTACTGCTCTGATTCTGCACACAGTCTGAAAAATTCAGTCAAACATTTGTTTTGTATTCAGAGGATTAAGATCAATTCATATGATCCTATCTCTGTGCAGCTGTGGTTACAGAAAACTAATGTGGTAAAATGAAAGGGTGTTGGAATAAAATAAGCAAAAATGTCAAGGCAAGGCACTGTGATAAAATATAACAACATGGCTTTTAAAACAGCATGCAATAAAAAGGCAGGTCACCTGCTTTTTAACAAAATCAAACGTGAATTTAAAACCTGAAAAATATTCAAGCTTTAACAAAATTTTCCACCTCAGGAAGACATGAAATTTTTAAGAAACACAATACTTACATCAGATTAAACTTTCTGCTGTTTCTTTTATAATATCACGGTCTGTCCTACTTTCACTGACATTAAATCTACACTTTTAAATAAAAAAAATAACAATATACCCGCAGCTGTACAATGTAAATAATGTGTGTTAATACAATGTAGTTGACACAAAAGCACTGTATGCTGCAAATAACACAACAACTATCACCTGATTTTCAGGCGGGTTTTAGGGCCACTCCAACAAACACATCCAGTGGTTGTTAGATCCCATTTAGCTATGGTACATGTTGTCATTTCACACCTAATTTATCAGTCCTTTAAGCAAACAGAAGAAGAGTTTCCTTGTACCCATTTTAGATTTGGAACCTTAAACTTTAAAAACCTTAAAGGTTTTCAACTAACCTGAGGCTTAAATGTGTCAAAACTCACCAAAACAAACTGTGTGGCATTTTTTCAACAGCATTTTCCCTCAGACTGGTAATAACAACCCTCAGAATTAACACACAGTCACACATTTGATCTGTTTTGGTAACGCATATTGGTAACGCATTTGGTAACGAAACATCACATATTTCTTTAGCATTCTTACATTTGCATGTGTCTGCATGCTTCCATTTGCCTTTCACTTTGCTGCAGATATGCCATTCAGAGCTCAGGGTTTCCTGCACTTCTACAACAATCTTGTAGCTGAAATTTTAGATCACATTAATTGTCCACTTTGCAGGCTTGAACTCTGCATTTTAATTGTTTTTTGTTTTTTTTCCACTTTGCCTAGTGTCTGTGATTTCAGTTGTAGTGGGCATGAAAAGGATCAGCTAGCACATAATAAAATGTGGCTTAGCTGCACTTTAGTCCCACATGTCATATTTAAATATTTTAATAAATCTATTGTATGCTCAGTGTGCATCGTTTAGAAAAACTGCAGTAGTTGTATGAGTATTTTGGGCTATTTGTCATAACTGAAAGATAAAACTTTGATGACGATCGTCTGCATAGGACCATCAGGAGTGACTAAACTGGATGAATCTTCCAGTGAGCCATAGGGGTGTATAACTGTTATCTGTTTGTTTCAAACTCCCTTTTGGTTCATGTACAGTAACAGACTTTGTATTTAATAAGACAATTTAAGGAAATTTCTAGTAGTATTCAGCAAGTCTTAAAACAAGTAAGGTGAACTTGTAGCTGAATCATATCACCAGAACTGAGAAGGATGGAGGTATAAGAAAACACGAAAACTTGTCAGGCCCAGTTTATAGGCTGATAAGAAAAACTACATTCATTCACTGTAGCAAATATCACAGCATTGCATCAGTTGGTCACGTCAAAGTCGTCCTGTACAGATTCCCTGTCTCCAAACACGTCAAGCTAAAACACCTGCAACTGCACCACTGTAGCATGTGGCATGTGGCATGTGTATTTTTTTAAATAAAGATGTTTTTAAAAATTAAATATTGAAAACATATGTAATTATTTCAGTATTTAATTATTTCAAGCATTTGAATGTATTTTATTTGTTCCCATCGAGTCAGATTATGATGCAAACGGCTCTCTCTATTTAAAATGTTCATGGTGGAAATGATGTAATTCCGAATGATTTTAACATTTAATGACTTTAATTTTTTTTCCAATAAATTTCAGCTTCAGTTAAGTAATTATGAATTTGATAATTTAGAGTCATACTTAAATTATGTATAAACAGGGGTTGGACAATGAAACTGAAACACCTGGTTTTAGACCACAATAGTTTATTAGTATGGTGTAGGGCCTCCTTTTGCGGCCAATACAGCGTCAATTCGTCTTGGAATGACATATACAGTCCTCCCACAGTTGTCAGAGGGATTTTAAGCCATTCTTCTTGCAGGATAGGGGCCAGGTCACTACGTGATACTGGGGGGGAAAACGTTTCCTGACTCACTCCTCCAAAAAAACCCCCACAGTGGCTCAAATATTTAGATCTGGTGACTGTGCAGGCCATGGGAGATGTTCAACTTCACTTTCATTTTCCATCAAACCAATCTTTCACCAGCCCCTGCGTGTTATTGGTGCATTGTCATCCTGATACACGGCACCCCCTTCAGGATACAATGTTTGAACCATTGGATGTACATGGTCCTCAAGAATGGTTTGGTAGTCCCTGGAAAGTGGCGCCCATCTAGCACAAGTATTGGGCCAAGGGAATGCCATGATAGGGGCACCCAAACCATCACTGATCCCCCCAATGCTTCACTCTGGGGCATGCAACAGTCTGGGTGGTACGCTTCTTTGGGGCTTCTCCACACCGTAACTCTCCCTGATGTGGGAAACAGTAAAGGGGACTCATCAGAGAAACAATACATGTTTCACATTTTTCCACAGCCCAAGATTTGCGCTCCTTGCACCATTGAAACCGACGTTTGGCATTGGCATGAGTGACCAAAGGTTTGGCCATAGGAGCCCGGCCGTGTATATTGACCCTTTTGGAGCTCCCGACGGACAGTTCTGGTGGAAACAGGAGAGTTGAGGTGCACATTTTTTCTGCCGTGATTTGGGCAGCCGTGGTTTATGTTTTTTGGATACAATCCGGGTTAGCACCCGAAACTCCCTTTCAGACAGCTTCCTCTTTCGTCCACAGTTAATCCTGTTGGGATGTGGTTCGTCCTTTTTGGTGGTATGCTGACATTACCCTGGATACCGTGGCTCTTGATACATCACAAAGACTTGCTTTTCTTGGTCACAGATGCGCCAGCAAGACGTGCACCAACAATTTGTCCTCTTTTGAACTCTGGTATGTCACCCATAATGTTGTGTGCATTTCAATATTTTTGAGCAAAACTGTGCTCTTACCTGCTAATTGAACCCTTACACTCTGCTCTTACTGGTGCAATGTGCAATCATTGAAGACTGGCTACCAGACTGGTCCAATTTAGCCATGAAACCTCCCACACTAAAATGACAGGTGTTTCAGTTTCATTGTCCAACCCCTGAATGTACTTCTTTATTTCCTATTTTACTTTTTTTACATAAAATAACTATTTGTTATTATCTTTATTTGCAACTTTTGGCACTCATTAAATAACCAGAAATCTCCACAACATAGACAGATTGTTCAAAAGGTGTGAACAAGTTAGCTCCCAAGTTATTAAGTTAACATTTTATGATTTTAACTAACAAATCAATATTTAAATTACAATATTTTTAGTATTTTTAGTCAGTTTACCCAAAAAACTGTTTTTCTGATTTTATTTCTCTGATCTATTTACTCTTTTTCTTTTTAAATGAGAATTTGTTGCATAGTTTTATACCAGGTCATATGCATCTTTTTGTAAAAGCAGCGTTTTTGCCAAGAAAATATGTAACTTGTAGTTATAGTTGCACACTACTGCATAGCATAAAAAAGGAAGAAATGTACTTTTTTTAGGGATTGAAACTATTAAGAGAAATGCGTGTGATTTAAATATGGGCTGTGTAAAGGTTAAACCAGGATAACAACCTATTCTGTGATGGGGAGCGCCTCAGTGCTCATCAGCATGCATTAGGATTTTACTGGTGGATGTTGGGAGACAGGGATACTGCTGGGATGAAAGTGGGAGCTCCTGGGTTTGGATTCGTCACTATTTGCATCCTAATCTCTTGCACCCACAGGTAAGAAGCAGAAATGAAAATGAGCAGTGCAGGTCATTACTTTGAAATGTAGTCATTTTTTAAGAAAAAAAAAATGATGGTTGTAAAAAGCCAGCTTTGTCATTTCTTACATAAAAAATCCGGTTGTGGTTAAAAGGATAAAAAACATAGAGTTGATTGTAAATGTGTTTTGTATCGCACGTGTATGAAACTGTAGATTATCCCTTAAAGCAAAGAAAATTTTCAACATAGAAAAACTGTACTGAAATAAATGTATTACAGATGAAAATGTTGGGTGCAAAAGTACCAAATTATGGTGAGCAAAGGTAACATGTCAAAAACAACCCGAGCAACTTACCACTAACTAAATCAATAAATTAAGATAAAATAGATCTCCCCACATTTTTGTCTGTGTCCTTTATCACAAACAGAGGATGTCACCGAATTAACGATCTGTCTCTGCTGGACTGGAAGACACAGTTATATGAGGGAGTCAGGTCACTGCCCCGCTGCTCTGGCTGCTCTCTGCTGTTCCAGCATCGATCGTACAGCCGGAGACAACATGGCGGGGGACATGGCTGGGGTGAAAGGTCGCAAAGGATAGTGTGCATGTTTTCCTGGGAAATAGATGCACTGGAAGTATTTCTGACCTGAAAAGAAGGAGAGATGTTGTCTGGGTTTAATACAAAAGATTTATTCCAACATTTCCATCAGTGGCGGTTCAAGAATGAATGGGGCCCTAAAAGCAACCCAATGCAATTCCACTGTCTGGCAAAGGCATGAAAAGCATTTCCATTATGAAAATGATCAAAAATACTCAGAGGTATTTTTTATTTGATAATAATTGACATTCAGATTTCAGAACAACATTTTTGAAAAAATTTAGAATCACATCGTTTTTAATACAGATTTCAGAAATCACATAATTTGTTCTAAAGCTCTTGTAATCACTTTAAAAATTCTACAATACAAAAAAATATGTTTCCGAAATCCCAAATTGTGCTTTAAATCTCTTGTTTGTGTGTTGTGGTGTGATCAGTCTAAATATGATATTTTAAAGGTTTTTGTCACACTAGTTAGTGGCCTTTATACATTAGTAGCTGGACAGGGAGAAGGACAGAATGAGAAGGGGAAGACATGCAGCAAATAGCCCTGGGACAGTAAATTTGTTGCAAATATTAAATATTTTAACTGGAAATGGCCAAATGCAGCTGAAGTTAAATAGCCCTTTAATTTAGCACCGAGTCATAAACTGCAAAACTGATACCAAATTCAGCCACATCAGCTGCCTGAAGCCCACTGCTGTATTTTATACAGTGCTTACACAGTTTACACCACTTCCATTGATCGGTTATGCAAATATACAATAAAAATTAATTTGGTGCACAATTGAAAGATGTTCTGGACAGCCCCGGGTAGAAAGCAATATTGCCCGTTTCAAGAACCACCACTGATTTTCAAATTTAGATTTCCATGGGTAAAAGAAAATAAATTATCTAAACAAATTGACCCATGGAACTATGATCTGGAAACAATATAACCTAACACTAAAATAAACCACTGAGGTACAGTACATTTATTTTAACAAAGAGATGTGAGTTAATGCTTTTAATGCAAATATTAAACATAAAATTTCATCAGTTCTTACTTGGTTTCTTCTTTTCTGTCTTCTCTGTAATATTGTCTTCAATCTCAGGTTCCGCTGCAAGAAGTCAAATACAATAAACTCAGATTAAAGAATGATATGATCATATGTGGAAAGAGAGACAGTGACTGTCTACATGCTTGTCAGCAGGAAAAAGAGAAAAGGCAGATTTTTTTCTTTAACTATCCTTCTTGTGCCTTTTTCAGTCTGACTCCAGACAAAACAGGAGTTCTAGTTTTTTTTATTAAAATATTTCTTCAGAAACCCTGAACAATGAGTACTAAAAAGCCCTCTGACCTGGTTCCTAGATTTACTATAAATTGCTTATAGAACCTTTTTTTGTTACTCAGCTTTTTGATTTGTTTAGAAAGGCAAATATTTTAACACCAAATTCAATGAAACTTGTTGGAAAGTTTTAACATGGATAAAATAAGAACAGACTGATTTTTTAAATAACGATGTTTTATTTCTCACTTCTATTTTTCTATTTTAATTTAATTTCATAGTTGTCATTTCCACTAATCAGCCTGAGGTTACAAACGTTTGAGCTAATTCCTACCAGAACTTTGGAAACTTTCCTTAGGTATGACCTATATGCAACCCAAACTGTTAATTTGTTAAATTTACAGCAATAGTTGTTTAACTTTTAATAAAAATGTATCAGTTCTAGAGATGTTTCTGCACCCAAACTGTTTGATAACTGGGTAATTTTCCTGGAGTGAAACAGCAGCCCGTCTCCCATTCTTTAAGTGGCACGTTTGCTTTGAAAATAAATGTTGGTTGGAAACTGGATTCTTCAAACAAAAGAAGCACCAGAACATTTGGTTTCAATAATCGCTTTTTTATAATCTATGTTCATTTTCCTAATAATGGAAATCACTGAGTAAATAATGAACAACATCTGCAAATCAAAAATTACAACAAATTTGAACCAGGATGGGATTATTTTTCTCTGTTCTGATATCTAAAATCTTAACTTACTTCAGAAAATATATAAAACAAATTTTTAAACTTTTGGCACATTTAGGGAATCTTTTAACAAATTATTAAATGCATCTACTTTAGATATTCTTGTTATGAATATGGCCGTTAATCCAACCACTCAAGTTCCTATTACAGTGATTGATTTTATTAATATTTTTCTAGAGGAATTGTAAGTAGTTTAGTATTTGAACTCTACTGATATATAAAGGTCTTGAACCAATATGAGAAATGTAAGATGTAAAATACACAACAATGTCTAGACATCTTTCAGTTCCAGTACAACAAAAATATTATACATATTCGCAGAGTTAAACAAAAACATGTGAAAGAATTTAAATGTCTGGCTTTCATCCAAAAATGAATAACGTTGCAGTTATTTAATAAACTTTTATCATGGTCAGCTTTATTAGACAGTGTAAATGTCTTTACTGATACTTTTATCATGCATTTAAACACTATTAAAGTACGATTTGGTGGAGTCTTTAAAGTACTTTACCACAGATTCTGCTCTGATTCTGGTCTCTCTTATTTTAGCAGCCAAAATCAAACAGATGAAGAAAACAGGAGGTGGTCCGTTAGAAATTAGAAAAGTGTGGGGACACTCGGGGCAGCAGTGATAATCCACAAAGTGAATCATTATGAACAGGAGACTAATCCCCCAAATTAATGGGTTTTGGTTTATAGGTTTAATATATCCAGTTACTGATGCTATAAAACATTAATCTTTTCAAATAATTCAAGACACTTAAAGATGTGGATAATCTTGTCTAAATTAGATAATCTCATTAAACTCTTTTAATGTGGTGTCATTAGCGTTAACATCTCCGATTCAGTCAGTGAACATATTGTGAAAACATAATTTATACCTCAGACCTTACAGGAAGGAACATTTTTCCCATTCACTATTAACAAAGCATACAAATAAAATAATCATTGTGAAAACTTGTTAGTGTAGGTCTACAGACAAGGGAAACGCTAAATACAGCCTGTGGTTTCTAAAACTTCCTAACAGTAAAAACTCTCTGTAGCCAGTTTCTGTATGACTTCATCTGTCTCCAGCATGACGTTACAAGAATTTTGGCCCACACCTATTTACAATGTTGCTTCTGATGTGGAGACTGTAAGAGATTCATTTCTACAGAGCTCTCTCAAGGTCCCCAACAGACTTTTAAGCAAGATAAGGTCTAGATTTTGACCGTTGATTTTGACCATTGACACCCTGATTCTTCAGAGTTGTGTCTTTTTAATCATTTGTTGTGAATTCACCAGAAAGAAGACCATTTGTTCCTAGAATATGCTGGTTTACAGAGGAAGGTAGTGGTAATCTAAAACACTGCAAGATGCCCAAACCCCGTGGCTGCAAAACAAACCTAAATCATCACCGCTGCACCATTGTGCTTGATACTTGCTATGAAGCGTTTGTGCTGAAGTGTTGTGTTTGGTTTGCTTCAGACATAGTGCTGTGCATTATTGTCCAAACATCTCAACTATCTGTCCAAAGGACATTCAGATGCAATCTTGCAAACCTAAGTGATATTCCTACATTCTTTTTAGAGCGAAGGTGCACATTCCTGGCAATCCATCTAAAGAAGTCTTACTTTTTCTGTTCGCCTTGGAGTTGTTAGTTGTTGTTATGAACTGTAATATTTAACTTGCTAACTGAGACCTGTTAAATAATCTTTCTCCTTGTGGAATAATGAATATATAAGACTTCCCAGATTGATGTGAAGTAAAAGTAACTTTAAGGTTATTGCTGATATCTTTCTGCTTTGGCATTGTGTTGTAACACACCTGTATCCTCCAGTCCAACAAACAGCGACTTTTATTTTGTGCAAAAACTATTTTAGCATAGTGGCTATTGAATGATTTTAAAGTTGATATTACTTTGATAAATTGGATCTTAAGTTTTAAAAGAAGGGGGGAGTAAACGGCATAATATCTGAGTATCGTCTATTATCCACCAGGTCTCCCCGAGGGTGTGTTCTGTGACCTTTGTTGTTTATCCTGAACATTAAAACCTGTAGGAGTTGGCATAAGAACAGGTATGTCCTAACAGATGATACATTTATTGTGAGTTTGCTGTACGGTGATGAAGACAAGCATGGGCCTGTGTTGGAGGATAAAGCCCGCCTTTACTTAAACTCTGAAAAAACAAACCGCATGCTAGTTAATTTTAGGAAGTCTCCTCACTCTTAATTTGAGATCAGAATTAACAATGAGATGTTGGAAGAATGGGAATGTCAGGGTTCCCAGGGTGTGCTGTCTGTATTTTTCTGCTGTCTCCCTGTGGGAGCAGGCTCAGTTTGTGGAAGGAGCTGCTATAGTCCTTAATAGCTGCGATTCATCAGGCTCATTAGTGGAGCTTAAAAGGAACACGCTGCCAAACATTCAACGCCTGAGTGTCAACTATAGTTGTACCTCTAGTCCTTCCATTGTTTCTCCGGCTTCCTCTCATGTTTTTGTGAGAAATCTAACCATGGCCTTTCTTCTGCCTTTTAAAGAGTAGCTCCTAGAAAGCTACATGGTTTCTTTCCTTGAGAAAGCTCAATTGTTTTTCTGTATGTGGGTCAGAAAGCTTCCAAATACCATGACAGAGAATACCTTGGAACGATTATAGAAAAGAGATTTCATGCTAACCTGGAAACAGTCCTTAATTAGAACCACCAACGGCTGTATTTTCTTAGAAACCTGCAGGTGCTTAATGTCAATAAAAACTAGCTTTTATTGAATCAGTTTTGATATTTTTCTATCATTGCCTGGTTTGAAAATATCGAACATAAAGATTCATAAAGTGCCCAGTAATACAGAATGCACTTCAGCTGTGTATCAGCAGCTGGTGGTGCAAAAAGCCAGAGTCATCATTGGAAACCCAAACCACCCTCTTCTCAATAAGTTCAAACTGCTTCCCCCAGGCTGTTGATACAGAGAAGAACCAGTCAGGAGCAATAGGGGGAAAAATTCCTTTCTTCTCCATGTAATAGCTTTTTTTTTTTGCATTTAATCAGATTCTTTTTTTGGTGACATTTAGATTTGGTGACTTGCAATGAGTTGTTTTATTGTAGGGGATGTTGGATGTGAGTTGAGTTTTTATTATTGTATTTCTGGAAACGGAGTTTCCCATATACAGCTGATCATCAGGTTATTTCATCAGCAAACTTTCCTTCTGAATCCCATGGAAGCAACCAGGGTGTATTTAGTTATTCCCATAACTTTAATAGTAGCATTTTTCCTATGACTTTATGTAAATGACAGTTTTCAATATGTTAAGTTCAGCTTGGTCCTGAGTGCATTCAATATTATTATTTAACAGGTTTCAATCTTTCTCACTTGAACTATTAAAACAAATCTTGGGTAAAGAATGGAGAGCTGCAAACAACATTCACAATGTCACACTTACTAGTTTTTGGTGGTTGTTTGTCTTTATCTAGAGTTTGAGAGGAAAGAGAAAAGATGTTGATCAGTTTAAAGTCGGGTTTCCTGGCGAACATCTTCTATTTTTGGCTGACTTCATACCTTGAGCTTCTTTGACAGGTTTCTTTTCAGCTTTTGTAGGTTTTCCTGTAAGAGGAGAGAGACAGCCCGATTACAGCCTGCAAAATACATTACCAGGATTTTACACTTCCTCAGAGTAATACAGCATAGCACATCCTCAATTAGAGTTTTATCTGGCAGAAAACAACTTTAATCACATAATTCATGTTTCTTTTCTGGAGACATCAAGCTAAACACATAAAATGCCTACAATTTAACACGGATGCATATCATAACACTTGATAGTATTTGGCCATAAAATGCAGGCTGGTTTGATTCTTAGAATGTATTAAATGTTAGTTATTATATTGGAAATAACTACTCATGCTTTTGCTTCATCACGATTAGGTTATTGCAGTGGACCATACACCTGTCTTCGCAAAACCTCCATAGAACGGTTGCAAGGTGTTCAAAATGCTGCTGCCAGGCTTCGGATAAAATCCTCCAAGTTTTCATATGTGACTCCAAATTAGATGCAGCTAAACTGGCTTCCAGTTCATTTTAGAGAACAATTTAAGATTATTTACTGACTTGGAGAGCTCTTTACGGACAGGCTTTAATCAGAGGGCTCTGCACCCACATGTCCCTGGAAGGTCCCTGAGGTCCTATGACCTGGGCCTGCTGAAGGTTCCCCAGAATGAGATTAAAACAAAAGGAGGCAGACCCTTCTGTTCAGTGGCCCCTCAGAAGCTGAAAGTGTCTTCCTCTGGATTTGAGATCGGTGGAGATCGATATTTTAGCCATTGTTGGCTCTCGTGAAATACTTTGTGATTTTATATCTTGAAAGGTACTATGCAAATAAAGTTTCACTTACTCACCATATTTTATAAGTAGTCTCCTGCATCTACATGAAGCCCCTTCTACTCCTTGTTGCACATTGTTTTGCAACCTGCACAATATGAATCCGAGTGGGAATGCTCTTGTAATCTTTTTACAGCTATTCATCGGACCATTTCCTCCCATTCCCACACATTCTGGTTACAGTTGTTCCCCTTTTCCATTTCGTGTGTTAAGCATGTTAACATTATTGAACTCCCCTGACTTTGAATCTCTTCTCTGTATCATTTGAGGACTCAGGTATTGTGAATAAAATGGTCTCAAAGTCATTGTTAAATGTCATGCCCTCTGCAATTTGAAACTAAAAAACATTATACAATACAACAACCATTTTAAATTAAACTAAAGCACTAAATCCAAACTGGAAGTCCCAGTTGGCGTTAACAGCTTGAAGTTGAGATTCGGTTTTGGTTGCACAGTTTAATGATGATTAAAATATCCAGAATGTAAAATTTTGGGATCTGCTGATTGTGAATGCTTTATGATTGGTATATTAAACTAAACTCAAGTGCACAAAAATGTGCTACAGATTCCACACTGTCGATATCTATAAAACAAGAAAAAAAATTAAATGGGAAAGCTGCATGAGAAAAGTACGCTGTAGTTTTTCCAAAATAATTTAAGAGTTAAAGTAGCGAGCAAGTGTTAAACGAGTACACCTGACTAACTGATCATCAGCAAGTGTGAGCGCCTGTTTAAGAGCAGAAGATTGGGTACTTTGTGGATCTGGAGCAGACATATGTATCTTAACACAATGCCAAGAAGGAAAGAAAACTGCAATTATTTACAAACGTAAATGGAAAATATTTAAGGCAGTTGCCAAAGCCTGCTATTGAGGAAACACCAAAGTTTTCTAAAAGCCAAATGTAAAACATCTCACAACCTGAACTGGGCCAATATCTGGACAATGATCCTAAACAAAGCGAGAAATCTACGACGAGAGATGAGAGTGTGTTAAAACCCAGCACTTAACCTGATCAAAATGCTGTGTTGGGACTTTAAGGGAACTTAAAAAAATATCAGCAAAAACTAATATCTGTGAACCTTAATGAAAAATAGACAATGTTTTAAAGAAGAGTGGATCAAAAATCCTACAGAATAATTCGAGAGACTGACAATGCCATGCAGAAAAGAACTACTGAAACTAAAGATGGTTCTATAAACTGTTAAATCATGGGGTGTACTTAGTTTTCCACACAGCTTTTCTGATTTGTTTTCATCTTTGTTTAATAAGTAATTAAAATGTGTACTTTGTAAAGTTCTGATATGTAAAACCCTAAACCTAAACGAGGACACATACCCAGAGCTGAACCACAATGGTTGAGTTAGCAAGGTGATTATTTATAGAGCCACTAAACACATGCTTCATTGTTATAATCAGCTAAAGAAGATATCTATAGGATTTTCTGGTAGGTGTTGAAGGAGCTTCTTCTGGTTAAAGTCACCTGATTTAAAGGAAATTCTGATGGGTTTGTTTTCCTCAGCTCGAGCGGTCACATTTGTCCTCCTGTCAGCTTCCAGTCTTGCTCTCAGTCTCAACGGCTGTGGACGTGGTTCTGGATCTGTTCAACACCAACACATTTTACCAGTTTATACAAATTAAACCAAGTTACGCTTCAGCATCTGCAAACATTGAACTGAAAAAGTTTTAAATTCATTATGAAACTTGGCTAAATTCGATTATGTAAAAAAGCCCATCAACCATTAGGAAAACTTCATAAAATTGATGCAGCATCAGAATTGTACCTTTCTTATCTTTGGATGCTCTGACTCTGCTCTTGACAGCCGGCGCTCCAGAGGGGAACAAAAACAATTAGTTTCTAATCAACAATCATCCCTCTTGTCACTGAAATGAATTAAGACTGACTTCATGCATATTAATTCGTGTCAGTGTATGTTGTTACCTGTCCTTTTAGACACTGATTTCCTCTTCTGCTGTACAGCTGCAGGCTCTGACATAATGAGCAAATTGTTGGGACTGAGTTACAGAAAATATGTGTTTCTTTCTTATAGCTGACAATTTCTTCAGTCTGCATCTTAATTAATTTAGTTATGAGAATTCAGACAAATTCAGACTTAGTCACTGGTTACCTTTTCTTGAAACTGAAGCAGATTTAGTTTTCTCTTTTGCAGGCCTCTCTATGTAGAATGGAAAAAAAGCCAAATAAAAACAAAAAACTAAACTATGCATTTTATAAATTTGATTAATATTGAACGCACCTTTTTTAGCTTCAGCTGGAAGTTTTGATTTCCCTTTCGCAAGCCTCTCTGTAGAAACAAATTTTTTAAAAGTTGCCTTTTTTGAACTTCTGATCCTGGTAATCAGGTTAATATTAGATTTACCTTTTTTAGCTTCAGCTGGAATTTTGGATTTCTCCTTTGCAGGCTTCTCTGTATATAAAACGGTCAAACTTGAAACAAGCATCGTTTTTTAAAGTGCATTTTGCAGCCTAATAATTTGGAAATATATACTTCACCTTTCTTAGCTTCAGCTGGAAGTTTGGTTTTGTCTTTTTTTGCACCTGAAGAAAAACAAATTTTACAAATTTAAGTTAGATTTTAAAACTTATTAAATGCATTTGTTAATTTCTATATCATTTATTTTTATAGATTTTAAGTTATATTTCTTTCAAAGTATTGTCGGAAAAGGTCTCAGTTATGAAGACATTAACGAAAGCTAAACCGGAAATGTCTCTCATTGTTTCGGCTTTTTTCACTGCCGGCTCTGAGGGAATAATTGCAGTAAAATTACCACAGAAGATTTTAGAATTTTAAAAAATGCCTTCAGAGCACTTTGTGTAACTGTATATTACAGTTATTACATGCTGTAGTTGCAGTTAATTTCAGGAAACATCCCAGTGATCTGGTGATTCAAAGCAGTCTGTCAGAAGAAGAACCAGTACCTTTTACTGAATCAGCAACCTTGGTTTTTTTCTCTGCAGCTGAAAAAAACACAACAAAATAGATAATTAGTGTTCATGGCTGTAATTAGAAGGAAAATGTTTATGCTTGCAAATTTAACTCAGTAATTTGTGTCTTTTTTCACTGAGGCAGCCTTTGGTTCTTCCACAACTCTCTCTGGTTCTTATAGGAGAAAAAAACAGGCATTTAATAATATTTTTTGAAAAAAGGCAAAATACTCTGAGCTGTTTAAATGTGTGATCTGAAAAGATTTGACTTATTTTGATGTTTAGATAAAGTTTAAGTTCGGAACTGTAATACTTTGATTTGTAGTTTTTGTATAATGTTTTTTAGCTTGAATTTTAAAACATCTCCTGTAGGTCAATATGAAAATAATTGTAATTATTTTTAAAAGAACATTTCTTATTTCGGCATCCAACTCCAATCCTATAACGGTTTGATACACTAACCTAAAATGATGGTTTGAGTCATTGTTTATTTTTTTATATTATCCTCTCAAGCATTTCATCATTTACAGCAATCACAAACTGGGATGAGTGAACAGAGGAAGAAGAAGACAATCTGGTCGGCACGAAATAGCACAGAAGGATTTATGTGATATATCCTAAAACAAGAGTTTGTATCGTTGTCAGGACCCCGCCAGGCCGATGCTTAGGCTAGATCCAGGCCAATAATACTTTTAAAACATGAGATTGGTGTCTTGAAAATATTGCCTTGGCCCAAGTAAAAAAAATATGTAAAATAAGTTAGATATTAACAGTCACCTTAATCGTTTTAGGCAGGCTGGGTTCATGTTGAATCTAGACTTACTACAGAGTAGGTCACAGACCAGCTGGAGGTTTTCAAATGAAAAGTTTATGGCTGCTAGCACCTGCCAATGATTAATCAAGACGAAAGAAACATTCTTAGCATGCCAGAAATAACAGCCATATGTCCTTCATTGACAATGCCATGTAGCTATGTAAAATATATTTATGTATTAAATATTTGGTAGCCTAAGCTTTCATAATTAAAGCAATATTTACTATTTGGCACCTGGTTTGGTCCACTGATTAAGTTTCAAATTTCCTGTGGTATTGTGACATCGTTTAATCACCCAATATCTTCTTGATTGAAAAAATGAAATGCAGTTTGTTGAACATATACTGCAGTCAGTCAGTCAGTCATTTTCTACCGCTTATTCCATAGTGGGTCGCGGGGGAGCTGGTGCCTATCTCCAGCAGTCTATGGGCGAGAGGCGGGGTACACCCTGGACAGGTCGCCAGTCCATCGCAGGGCAACACACAAACAACCATGCACACACTCATTCATACACCTAAGGGCAATTTAGAATGACCAATTAACCTAACAGACATGTCTTTGGACTGTGGGAGGAAGCCGGAGTCAAATAAAAGTCTATACTTAATAAACTAAAACAAAACATTATTTCAAATTATAATATGCTCTAATGCAGAGTCCTCCTCACCCTGAACTTCAGCTGCAACAGGCTGAGCTTCAGCAGCTGGAGTCGTTGCCTGTGGCCCCACCAGAGGTTCCGGTTGTGGAGCCTCTGGCTGCTCTGGCTGTTCTGGTTGTACTGGTGGAGAAGGTTCTGGAGGAGGTGGCATTATGGGCTGCACTGGTGGCTGATATGGTTGATAGTGAGCATAGAGTGCCTGTATCGGTGGAGGAGGAGGCTGTTGTTGATATGAAGGCTGTGATGGTGGAGCTGCAGGATGAACGGTTACAATCGGAGCAGACGGAGCTGAAAAAAGGAAAATACTTTAATTCATGAAGAGCCATGAAAAAAAGCTCACTGTATGTTAAATGTTAGAGCAAGAGTCACTCAGAGTTAATCCCACATCAGCGTGAATACCTGACATGGTCGGAGGCGGGTACGGAGTGTCTGTTACGATATGATGAACTAGAAAACAGTGATAATTTCAGCAAATAGATAAACTGCTTATTTATGATGCAATCAATCATTTACAGTGTTTAAGCATTTCATGTATGATATTTTTAGAGAGCATTGCTGAGTTCTTGGTGACCTACCATACCATCCTGGGGGGGCCGGGCAGTAAACTGGAGCAGGTCTACAGGGACTGACTGCAGCAAAAATTAAACGCATATTAAGGTTTATTTATGTAATAGAAATTCTCTGGACTTGAATGGACTGCATAAAGGTTAAACTACAATAAATAAATAATTTAAGATCAGTTGTTTTATTTTTTGTTGTACAGAAAGTCAAAATATGGGGCTGAAAATGTTTAAAAAAAAACATCCCAAAAGGCTTTTGTTACTTTAGCAAATTGCATCTTTAGTTTTGTTTAACACATGCTGCCAAAGATAAATCAAACACACTTTTAAAATTATAAAAAAATGTTGTATCTTCAACTGTAAATAGATCAGCTTTTTTCTTCAGAATTTTCTTGTTCTTGTTGTTTACTTTCTTACGTGACTTAAAATATTACATCTGTACTCACAAAATTAAGATGAGAATATCGTTTGTGTTGTGTATTTTTCCAGTCGGTATATTAAAAAGAAAACAACACATCAAACATATTTTAACATCACTATGAATAAATCAACACATCGATATACAAAATGTGATTTGTTCTTCTACCTTCTTGTGCAGACTCTGTGGGTTCTTCCTGTGTTTTGGCCTCTTTCACTGGTGATTGAAAAATAGTCCAATGAAAGAAAAAAAGTAATTTTTCATCCTTTCATATAACTGTGTGCGTGTGTGTGTGTGTGTGTGTGTGGGGGGGGGGGGGTGTTTTGACTCGGCAGAACTCATTACTTACCTGTTTTTGACATCTTGGCCTTCTCCTTTATCTTAGCTTTTTGGAACAACATTTATATTAATATTTCAGTAATGCATTAAGGGAATGTAACACAGCTATCATGTACTAGTACTAGTACATGACTAGTACTCGATATGCATGCCAAATGTTGTAACTTTTTTTATGTCCTCCATAAAAATGACTTTTATATTTTATGGACACCTTTCAGAAGAGGAGCTAATCTTCGGATTCTGCTGACTTTTGGTGCCAGAGTTGGGATTCTAGGAAGAGCTGGACCAAACATCAGAGCATAATTGAAGTTACAACACCTCAAATTAGGAATGCTGACTGATATGATAATGATATAATAGTGATCAGTGTTACCTTGCCTTCTCGGCTTTTCGTCTGTCTTCTTCAAAGCTTCCTGTTCTTAAAGTAAAATAAGAATAAATTAACAGAAAAACTTATTTTTAGCATACTTTTCAATACATTATGATTATTTGTTCAAGCTATGAAATATTTTATGTTAGAAAAATATTCTTTATGTCTACAGTGGTGCTTAACTTGGAAAGATTTGGGCATTTATTAAAAATGCAAAGGGTTTTTTTGTATAGTTACCTTTTTTCCGTCGCACAGCTGACACCCTCCTGGGAGCTTTTAAAAGATAAAAATGAAATTAAAATCCTAAAGGTATAAAGTACAGGATGGAGAAATAAAGCCTTCCATAATCAAGGGTTTTGTTGAGTGTTTTGCAAAAGTATTTTTACCTTGTGAACCTTTTAACATTTTGTCAGGTTACAACCACAAACCTCAATGAGTTTTATGAGGACTTTATGTGATCAACTAACACAACTTGTTGCGGATTATTGGGGAGAGGAGGGTAAATGGTACATGCCTTAGAAACAAAGATCAAGCTCAGTCAGATTGGATGGAGTATGTGTGTGAACATCACTAGCTTCCTTTCCCTGAAGCCCCACAGCATGATGCTACCACTGCCATGTTTCACTGTTGGGATCATGTGTTTGTGATAAGCCTAGTGCAGTGTTCCTTGGTTTTCACATTGCTGTTGGTTTTAAAAAACACCTGAACCCTTCAAAGAACAGCTGTATTCATACTGAGAATAAATTATACACAGGAGGACTCTACCCACTAATCAGCTGGCTTCTGGGCATTTGAAGTTCATGAGACATGAATACTTTTCCAAGACACTGCACTTGTGCTCCTCCTATGATTCTCCTCCTGACTTGTGAGTATATTCAACTAATCAAGGTTAAATGAGCAAAACAAACATGCATTTTTGCAACAGGGTGTCTGTTGGTTTTGCATAATAATAACTGATGAAAACAAATAATGATTGCATTTTAAGACAAACCTTTTTTATCTGCAGTCTTGGTAACAGCTTCTTTAGCCTTTGCAGAGTGCATACAGGGACATTCTAAAATCACAAAGCACAAAATTAAAGTTGAATTAAAAACAAGCATGATAAAAATCCATCTCCCCAGGCTGTTTCTAACCAGCTGCTTCAGACTTTGGTGTTTCCTCCTCTGGTTCAGGCACAGGTTTAATCACATCCACAGTTGCCTTTTCCTCATCTGCGTCTTCATCAAACTCCTCTTCCTTATCTTTGGATTTGTCTACAGACTTCCCAGGCTTAGAAACAGGTTCTTCAGCTTCTTCCTCCTCATCTATCTCCTCGGGAGCAGCAGGCTGACTGGTCTCTGATGGGAACCAAAGATAACACTAACTGTCAAGTTGCACAGTTATAAATAAACGGGCTAAAATAAATCAGAGATCCACTTAGGAATTATCAGAGGTTGTAGTATAGTTTTCCTCTGTAAAAGTATTTGCATTTATTAAAATATATACCAGATATTTTAATTTGTGTCATTTCATTTTATCTCTTATTTAACCATACCGCTGAGACCTTATTCTTATGATGAGAATCTCAAAGAAACATAGTTTGTCATATAATCCATGGGTGAAACCTACCAGCTTCTTCTGATTCATCCTCCTCCTCCTTGTCTTCATCAGCTTTGGCCTCCTCATCATCAGCCTTGGCAACATCTGCCTCGGCCTTTGCTGCCTCCTCCTGGACAGTAAATGGTGCTGCAATGGTGGCTTCAAACACAGGGCACGTTAGTCATGGAAATAAAGGGAAGGTAAACAGTGACCACATGTTGGCGTCTATTTGATGAGCAACAGTGACTGTTGAATTACACGTTAAAACCACAGGGAGTTTAGTTAGCTGTAATTTTATTTAAAAGAACCAATGTCTATATTGTTGGATGTGACAATTTTGAGCCTCGCTATCTCCACAATTTTAAGTGCATTTTTTATTTAAGTAGACAATTAGACTGGCATTGACTTGAAGGCCTCTGAAGACGGACCAATAACACAACTGTTGCTGCATGACATCTGGTCTCTGATTGCCAATTGTCAGGTTATATTCATACACACAGCATCATGAGCCAATGTCCCATTTTTTGGTTGTTTCCTTTCTTTGATTTCATACTCTGAAAACTCAACCAAGCTGTTCCTTTTTCTTCTTGTTATTACTGCTTTACTATAACAACCTGAAGGGACTAAATGAGTCAGACTGGACTGGACACAGCTCAGACTTTACTGAGTCAACTCAGGGCTCATTCCTGCTATTTTGGTGCTGATTTAACTAACACCAAGAGCTCCATAACCTGCATTTTTTAGGCTTCAAACAACGTTAGATTAACCCTGCTAACATTTTATATATTTAACAAGTATATCCCAATAAGTTAGAGTAACATCAATAAGTTTATTTAACTGTTTTAATAGATTAATTACACACAAACTGATACATTTCAAGCGTCTGTTTTTATTAATTTTGATGATAAGGGCTGACAGCTAATGAAATTCAAAAAATCAGTATCTCAGAAAATTTAAACATTACATAAAATCAATAAGACCAATAAAATCATACAACTAAAAAGGCCAGTTTGCCTGGTGCTATATGCAAACATAACAAAGAAATTGAGAATTGACAGGAAGAAAAAAGTGTGGTAGAGAAGCAACAGGAAAAAATGCAGTACTGGTAGGATTGTGAAGCAAAGCACATTCAAGACTTCGGGCCTCACAAGGTGTGGACTGTGGCTGGAGTCAGAGCTTCAACACCCACCACCTACAGGCTTGTCCAGGACATGTGCTACAACTGTTGCATTTCTTGTATTAAGCCTCTCCAGAACATGACACAACATCCAGACCAATGAGCAAAAGGAAAGGACTGTTGCTCTTTTCAGATGAAAGTAAATTTTGCTTTAATTTGGAAATTACGGTCTGGAGCAAGAGTGAAGAGGAAGAGGGGAAAGCTGCTGCTTGCAAACTCAGTGATGATTTAAGGAGACATGTCTGCAGCTGTGGTTCCACTGTGTTTTCTCAAGCCCAAAGTCATCAAACAGCAGCAGATAACCAGGACATTTTAGACCACTTAATGCTTCTCTCTGCTGTAAAGCATTATGGAGATCCTTATTGTATTTCCCAGCGAACCTGTCCACACCAACAACCCATTATATCACCGTGCTTGACCATCCAGGAAACTAGACAAACCTAAGCCTCATAGAGAAACTATGGAGAAGTCAGGAGGAAGATGAGAGACACCAGAGCCATCCATGCAGAAGATTTTTGATAAACTGGATTTTGAGTTTCTATGACTTAAAGTCATAATAATCTAAACGATTGGAAAGAAACACATGAAACGGATCCCTATGTGTGTTTTGAATCTATAAAATGCAGCGTTGACAGTAAATCTGTCGGGTTAAAGGTCAAACCTTTTAACATTTTGATGTCAGAATGATGCTTCAACACTGACGCAGCTTTTATTTATCATATCATTATGTTTTCATTCTTGTAAACAAGATAATCCTTCATTTTTGTTTGCAATAAGTAAATTATCTACCATACCTGACAACAAGATGTCATCAAGTCCATCAGCATCTTCCTCATCTTCTCCTTCATCATCGGAAGCTTCCTTTGCTTCATCTATGTCTTCCTCAGTGCCAACAAATGTTTCTGCTATTTCTTTCTCCTCCTCGTCCTCCATCTCATCGAAGATGATCTCGGCTGAGCTCGTCTCAATGTCTTCATCTTCCTCTGTCTCGTCTTCATCAGCTGTGTCATCACTCAGAGATTCTTCATCAAGTTTTAGAACGCTGTCATCATCATCATCTTCGTCACCCAACACTCCACTGTCTGAGCTGACAAAAGGAAGAACATCTGCCTCTTCCTCCTCTTCTACTTCTTTTTTATCGTCATCTTCAACAGATTTATCAAGATCTTTCACATCTTCATCAACCTCATCGTCGATGAGGATGTCCTTCTCATAGTCATCATCTTTATCTTCATCTTCATCATCTGCAAACTGTTCAGAGGAAGCCACAGAAATGTTGTCGTTTGATTGGTCCAGATCATCTCCGGTATCTTCATCTTCAGAAACCTTTATGTCTTCATCATCATCGTCATCGACAGGTGGTAGAGGATAAAGACCTTCCTCGCCTATTATTTTAAGATCTTCCTCATCATCACTAGAAAGATCTAAGTCATCCTCAGTGTCCTCCAAGATTACATCATCGCTGTCTGATGTTGGTGCTAATCTGTCATCTTCATCATCTTCTTCGCTGGAAAGAACGGCTGATTCACTAATGTCTGAGGAATCCAGAAACACATCATCACTGGTTTCATCTTCTTGGTCTTCATCTTTGCTCTCATCATCGTCAGACAGTGTTACATCTTCGTCACTGTCTTTGACAGCGACAGGAACATCAGAATCAGAATCTGGAGATAGAGCCGCCTCTTCATCCTCTGAGGTGGAAACAGGTTTAGGCGACTTTTGAAAAGAGACCTCACCTTCATCATCTGCAGCTGAAGCTTTTTTAGAGGCCTCCTCTTCTTCATCAGCAGCTAAACCTTCCTCGAAGTCCTCATCTTCTTCATCAGCAGCAGTGTCTTCCTTCATTTCTTGTTCATCCTCATCTTCTTTTTCCAATTCTTCCTCGCCTGCCTCCTTCTTCACATCATCTTCATCTTCAGGCTCTGCTGCAGCTGATGGAGGAGCTTCGTCATCTTCCTCCTCTCTGTCTTCATCTGTAGTCTCCTCCTCCATGTAATCTTTGTCTTTATCAGTAGCGGCTTCAGCTTCATCATCTTCTTCACCCTCCTCTTCAGGTTCTTCAGCTTCCTCTAGTTCAGCTCCTGCCACCACCTCCTCTTCTAGTCCGTCCTGCCTTTCAACATCTGTCTCTTCTTGATCTTTTTCGATTGCCTCCTCCACCTCCTCTTTAACTCCTTCCTCCTCCTTTTCATCCTCCTTCTCTTGGATGTCTCCTGCCAGCTCCTCCACCTCTTCTTCCTCCTCTTCCTCCTGCTCCTCCTCCATTCCCACAGCTTCTTCCTCCTCTGCTTCCCCAGTTTCTATTTCTTCATCCTCCTCTTCTTCTGCTTCCTCATCTTCAGCTGACTCTTCTTCCTCCTCTTCCTCCTCTTCTTCTGCTTCCTCATCTTCAGCTAACTCTTCCTCCTCCTCTTCCTCCTCATATTCCTCCTCATACTCATAGTCCTCCTCCTCGTCATAATACTCTTCATATTCCTCCTCATATTCCCCTTCCTCATAATACTCATCTTCTTCCTCTGTTTCTTCTCCATCCTCTTCAGCCTCCTCCTCCCCCTCCCCCTCCTCCTCCTCGTCCTCCTTTTCTTCCACCTCAGCTGCCTCTTCTTCCTCAGCCTCTTCCTCCTCCTCCTCTTCCTTTGCTGCTTCTTCCATCTTTTCTAGTTTTGTCTGAGCCTGCATTCCTATAACTGCAAAAATATTAATAAATATTGATAGCTGAACAATATTAAAACCATAGCAGAAATCAAAACTCTTTCTCCAAGAAAATATCAAGACAAATTTGATATTGTTGAATAAAAGAAGGAAAATTAAAGCACCACATATAAATTTTTTATAAGGAAATAGAAAGCAAATCATGATCATATAAGCATGTTTAAGTGATCTGTCCTTAGACCAACTAAATGCTGAATATTTGGCATACCTCTCCAGTATTTGATACTGTATTGTTTCTTTTTTTACAATTTTTTTCCTGCCGTGGCGTTTCAAAAGAAAAAAAATTAATTTTAACATAGATCTATTTTAATAGATCTATGTCTCTGTTAGAATCACAGTTTTGTTTCTGTATTTATTTATTATTCATCAAACATAAATCAAAAAGCAAAACAATTACATTTGAAATGTTATAGTAGAGAGAAAATATATATTTTTCTACATTTAAATTAGTTTTATGTTTATTTTTTGGGCAGGTTTAAAAAAAAAAAACGAGTGCTGATCTCTGCTTATGCAGAAAAAAATGATGAAATGCATCCAGGCGATAAACAAGAGGTACAAACCTTTACTTCTTGCTGGTAGAAACTCTCCTGCACAGTAAGCAGATAAAAAAACATTTATAAAGGCAAGCAAGAGAGAGAAAAAAATATATATATAGATATATACAGTATATATATAGATATATAGATATATCTATATATATATCTATATATATCGAAATATATTCTTTCTCATGTTACAATCTAAATCTAAATACAAATAACATTTTAAAAGGAAACCATTAAATGTTTAGTTAAAAATCAACAAGGAAGCAAAAGCACAACTATTAGAGACAAATAATGACAGTTCACTGTTGTTGAGAGCTAGAATTTCCGGTTTTCGTCCCTATTAGTTGGTTGTTTTATGAGAGGCAGGGCTCAACAGTCAGAATCCAAACATCACCCACAAGGGGGACAAAATCAAACACCTTTTGGTTTCTTACTCTCCACCTGTACTTCCTCCTCCTCCAACCATCTTGACTCAGTGAGATGCTCCATGAATTAAAGAAGCTTAGATGTAAAAAGCTATTTTATATATATATATATATATATATATATATATATATATATATATATATATATATATATATATATATATATAATATATCAGATCAGTGGTTCCCAACCCCAGCTTGATATGTGAAGCATCATGTTAGCTAAAATGGTATGCTTGCTGTAAATTCAAATTTATGAGCTATAAGCACAGTAGTCATAAACTGATCTGTAGTTTAAGGTCTTTTATTGGCATTGAATAATAGATTTATTAGCAATTTTATTCTAAATTAAGTTCAGATTATTGAGGCTGCAGGTTGTGTTATTGTTTTTTTTGTTGGGATGAAAGATGAAAAGTTTGGGATCCATTGATTTAGATCCAAGATGTGAATGTTCCTGTGGAACCAGCCCCCAGTTTTAGTCCGTGAGGCAGACACCCTGTCTACTTTTTATGCTGCTATAGGCTTAGGCTGCTGGAGGACATAATGACCACTTTCACCCTCTTCGCAACATTCTCACACTACTCTACAATTTTGTATTATTTGCTGTTATTTCAGCTTTTAACTTTGTTCTCTCTCTTTTCTCTTCCTAGAAGCTACACCTGGCCTGACTCTGTGTCTACCTGTAACACCTTTCTAGAGCAGGGGCAGAGTCCAAGCTTCTGCTGGCAACAACTTAATGCTCACCCTCTACCGATGATCCACATGGCCCTGTCTTTCAGTGTTTAACCCTTTCTCTCTCCTAGACATGGACACTGACTGAGCTTTTACTGTAACTAATTATATGTGCTCTCTTTCAGACTCTGACCTTGAAAACTGGCTCAGAGTTTATCTGTTCTTTCTTTCGAGGTGAAACGACTAAAGGAGCTACATCCATTAACATTACTTTTCCTTCCCATAGAAAGTACTCCTGGATCAGTGCTTCTTTGTTCTCTTTGTGTCTGCTCTGTTTTCACTAACCCCCAGTCGGTCGTGGCAGATGGCCGCTCACACTGAGCCTGGTTCTGCTGGAGGTTTCTTCCTGTTAAAAGGGAGTTTTTCCTCTCCACTGTCGCTACATGCATGCTCAGTATGAGGGATTGCTGCAAAGTCAACGCCAGTGACTGTCCACTGTCTCTACATGCTCATCTGGGAGGAGTGACTGCTACAAATCGCTGACTCGATGCAATCTGTTGGATTTCCTTAGACAGAAAAACTTTTTATCCAATTTGAATAAATAACAGAATCTGACTGCACTGTTCAATGTTTAGGATTAATTGGAATGTATGTATCTGACTTTTGTGAAGTGCCTTGACACGACGTGTTGTGAATTGGCGCTATATAAATAAACTGAATTCAATTCAATTCAATAGATCCCGCAATCAGTTAGCTTTCACAAGTAACTATAATTAAGGCCAATTTGACTAATTTTATTTTACCAACATGTTTCTTCTGTCTGGAAGTAACGGTAACGTCTTGAAGCAGCCCATCCAGAGTCAAGGCTTGAATCTGATAGAGAATCTTTCTAAGGATTTAAAGATTAGGGTGATGGTAGAGAGGCCTTTCAACCTAAAAGACTTGGAGCTCATCACCAAAGATAAATCTTAAATCGGTAAAAACATGTAAAAACCTGCTGAGCGGAAGGGTTTGATTGCTGTAATACCAACAAAGGTTTTTCCATTCATTATTGAGAAAGGTATAAATCATTTTCACATTCTATTTATTAAAAAAATGTAAATAAAAACAAATAAAAAATACTCCGGTTGCATGAAAACTATTATTAAATCTAAATCTGCCAGAGGAAACCGTCAACTTCCTATTCCTCTTGAAAATCTTACTCAAGTCTTTGAAAAGAATAAATAAAGTAGATATTCTATTGTTTTGCCCTAGTAGAGGTTAATTCTGTGGTACAGAAAAATAAAACTGTGGGTAAAATGTAACGCAGGACAGAGGAAGCATGAATGACATTTTCTTTAATTTTCTGTATCGCAGTGATCCTGGAAAAACACTGAAAACCTGCAGCAGTACAAACCTTTTTTCCTCACAGCATACAGCGTTCCTGCAGAGGAAGATAAAGAACAAGTGAGTAAATGCATTGCAAATTTAATCACTAAAAATCATGCTTGAACAATAACATGAAAAGTTACTAATATTTTTTATTAAAATGCATTGTGGAGTGTGTGTGTTGAACATCTTAGTGTACCTTCTTCTTCCTCTGGAGCAATGAGGCTTGCAGCAAAATTGAATATAGCGCTAATCATGTTTGTTGATTCATCCACGGCATCATTCACCACCTTCACCGGGTCTGAACTGAACTTACTGAGACCTCCTGGTGGAGTACAGAAGTCAACAGGGCAAAAAAAAGCAGGAAGAATATTTCAGCTTGTATTCATTAAAGTTTGGAGCAAAGCGAAAAATTTCAACTTCTGTTAGTTTCGCCAATATTATCAAGCTCATTTAAATCCAGATGGACTGAATTCTTGTTTGAGGTGCTAAACTGAAAGGGGGGAGCATGAACATTTAAGAGACCACAATTACAGGAAGTAGGGGTAACCCGTCTTGCAGTTTGACCACCTCAGGGGGCACTCCAACATAATGCTGTGCAAAGAAGCATTTCAGAAGTCCTATAGATCCTCAGTTTCAGCTGGAAACTGCATTATAAATAACAGAGTTTTCAGAGGAGCTTGATTGAACCTAACCAGTAATCAATAATTATACAACTATGCAATCAAGCTCACCTGATGTTCAATTATTTCAAAAACCCATTTTTCCTGTTTTAGATCAAGTATCGAACATCGTTGGGTTTTGTGAATATTTGAACCAGAAAAGTGCAGGTAATAAACCACAAACATCAGAAAACAGTGCAGTCACTGTATTCCCCCTGTACAGGGCATTTAAGAGTACCAACGACATGACGTTACACACTGTACGGAAATAATTATTCAATTGTCTGCCAATTTTTACAGTTTGCCAACGTACAAACAAATGAACAGTCCCTAATTAGTATGATATTTATCATATTAATGAAGAGAAACCAAAAAATAAACAAAAATCAGGAAGAAAAACATTACAAAAAGATAAAAATTGGTATTGATGTGGTGAAGATGGAAACCTCAGAGCATAATACGTCCACCTCTGTGCTTGACTGTGTGAATGGTCTTCTATGGTCCTCTATGGCGGGGGGCTGCAAGGTTTTTTTATTCATTACCACGTTACATGTTACCAGTCTTGGTGACTGTGGTGTTCAGATCTTTAACAAACTCCTCACCTTCCCCATGACCATTCTCACTCCATGAGATCTTACTTAAAGTTCCAGACCAGATGAGACTAATGATCATTTTGTTTCTTTTTCCATTTCTGAAAAACTGCATCATGTCACCTTCTTACCAAGTTTCTTGTTGAGGATCTTGAAACCCATTTGGGCAGATTTTATCCTTGACATCCTTTTCCAGTATTATGCCCATCCGGAGGAACGGTTGGAATGGAAGAAATTAGTCTTAGAAATGATAATTTGTTGAATTGCAATTTATTTTTGTTGTAATGTGTTTCTCTGCATTTTTGGTTGATATGCTGCCTCACTGCCTTTAAAATAACTAACATATTAATTAGAGACTGTTCAGTGAGCCAATGCACAAAATCAGGACAGAATTAAAACAGCTTGCAAATGCATCTT
This sequence comes from Crenichthys baileyi, assembly GCA_036173005.1. Lineage (NCBI taxonomy): Eukaryota > Metazoa > Chordata > Actinopteri > Cyprinodontiformes > Goodeidae > Crenichthys > Crenichthys baileyi. The sequence goes on from JAHHUM010000610.1 coordinate 602,306, forward strand.
CTTCTAAAAAATAAAGGAACTAATCTGTAATGAAAGTTTTCAGAAGCTATGTCTTGCTGTCATATGAAGCCATTAGTAATTTTAAAAGAAGCATTGGGGATCTGAGAGGTTAGTTGCAGGTGAGATGTCTTGCCTCTGCGCCCTGAATCCTTTAAAACTTTCCTGATGCCAGAAGGAGGGCGATCTGGTTGGATGAGAAAGAGTGGTGATAAGCAAAGGCTTTAATACATTAATTCGCATTGCATTCCTCTCAGTATGAAATTAAAATGAAAGAAAACAACTAAGCAATGGAAATTTCTTGTGAGGCCTTCTGTTAGCAAGGTGAATGAAGGGAGTTTATGGTAGTGTTAGAAATGTGCACCTGAAATAATTAAAGATTTCTGTTTTGTTAAATTTTTAGAACTAATGGTTTAGTGCTGACACAGAAACATATTGAAGAAGTAGAATTAGTATATTTTGTATAACAGCATTTAATTTAGATAGATGTTTTTCGTGTTAAAAATATTCTAGATATAAATTAGCAGGAAAATAGAACTCAAAATAGGAATTTATTTCAATCCAGTATAGTCTAATTAAAAGATAATATGACCAGAGCAGTTTTTTTTTGTCAATATTTATAGTTTAGTCCTGCTTTCTGACTTTTCTTGTAAAATGTGATTGGTCATCAGGTCAGTTCTGTCAGGTTCTGTATTATTGTGTTGTCTGTTGGTGCATTCACTGTGTTCAGCCTCTAGATGGCGTGGAACCTGGAGGAGAGGTGACAGGTGTTCGCTATTCCCCTGATTACCTGCAGAGGACTATTTAAGGAGGAGGCTGCCAGCTACTCACTGCCAGAGTGTTGCCCTTAGTGGTACAAACTAGCCACATAATCTTGCATTGTCCATGTCTTGTTCCTCAAGTAATCTTGTATTTTTGTATCCTGCAGGTTTCCTGAAACCTGAACTGCCTTGCATAGAATCCTGCCTGGATAAACCGTTCTTAAGAAGGAAGCTATCCTGTTTCCATGAACAAAGATTCAAGTCCTTCATGACTTCGTTGGATCACACCTGTTGGCAGCCTCCTGGTTCCTGTGTACCTCGGACCTCCATCTGCGAACCCTGTCCACCCTCCTCCTACCTCGCTCACCTTGGATTACAGACACTCCTGGCTTATCATATCCACCAACCCCAGTATCTCTGGCTAACAGTTACGTGGTTTCACCACTTCCCCCTCTGGCGGATTCCTCCACTATTTCTTGTAAGACAGATTTATTATCTTCATGTTTCCAGTCCCTCAGTTACCTCTGCTTACTCTCTTGTTTATTTTTACAGTTCGCATCCTGGTTCCAGTTCCCTGCACTTTTCTCACTGTTGTAAATAAACACGTTAACGAACATTACCGTCTCCTGGATTGCTTCTGCATGTGGGTCAAATCCGTTAAATACAATATGACAGAACACTCTGGCCAATCTGACCCAGCAGAAGCATTCAGGAGAACCTTATCTGAACAACATCACCAGATCGTTACTCATGACTCTTCTCTCCGCTCTCTTTTTGAACAACAGAAACAGACCAATCAGCAGATCGAACAACTCACTTCCTTGTTTCAGCACACCTTGAGCAATTTCACCGCCCCGGCTACAGAAGGCGCTACCGCCTCTCCTGTTTCCCAGCAACTTCTGCACTCACGTGAGGTCATTTCCCCGAACCCAGAAAGATTCTCTGGTAAGAATGGAGATTGTAAGGGTTTTCTTCTCCAATGCACCCTAGTATTTAATCGCTCCCCACAATCTTTCCCTCACGATGCAGTTAAGATTTCTTTTGTTCTTGGGTTGTTAACCGGAAAGGCCCTGCGGTGGGCAGAAGCCCGTTTCTCTAACTGTTTTGACTTTGGCTCCACCTTTGCTGAGTTTGAGGAGGAGTTTCGTCAGGCTTTCTCTTGTGAGCTAGATTTGACTGCCAATGCCCGTAGCTTATGGTCAATAAAACAGAGAAATCAGTCAGTATCTGAGTATTCCATCGATTTTCGTACCCTCGCTGCCGCATCTGGATGGAATGACTGCGCTCTTAGCGCCGCTTTGTTTCAGTCACTAAATGATCCATTAAAGGATGCATTAGCCTTAACTGACGAACCTAAGACTCTGAATGGACTAATCAAGTTAGCCATTAGACTTGATAATCGTATAAGGGAGAGAAAAAGATCCAAGTTCTCCTGAAGAAAGATTAAGACGTCGCCAAGGTAATCAGTGTTTTTACTGTGGCTCACCGGAACATCACCTTGCTAACTGTCCCATTCGCCCTTCCAGGCCAAAAGGCCAGGTCCGCCGGTAAATGAGGGGGAACTGACGGACCGATTCCTTACCCCCAGACTTAGTTTACCAGCCACGTTAATTTCTCACCGTCCATTCCAAAACCTCTCTGCTCTTATTGACTCGGGTAGCGACCAGAACCTAATAGATCCTAGGTTAGTTAAAGAAGCACAGATTGAGACAGAGCCACTTTTTACACCTCAAGCTGTTTCTTCTTTGGATGGCAAGAAATTACCTCAAATAACTCACAAAACCAAACCTTTGACATTAATTCTGTCAGGTAACCATAGGGAGGAGATCTCATTTTTTGTGTTTCCCATTGCCCTGAATTCAATCGCGTTAGGGTTTCCTTGGCTCAAGAAGCACAACCCCCACATTAACTGGACTGAAACACAGGTTGAATCCTGGTCCACCAACTGTCATTCTTCCTGTTTGCAATTAGCCATTGTTTCTCAACCCGCCGAATTAGCTCCTAGCGTAACTGAGAATTTTGACCTCACTAGTGTACCTTCAGAATACCATGATCTCCGTTTGGTTTTTAGTAAATCTAAGGCCCAGTCATTGCTTCCACATAGGCCCTTGCTCCCTGGTGCCCCTCTACCTACCAGTAGGTCCTGAAAGAAAAGTAATGGAAGACTACATTAATGAGTCCTTAGTAGCCGGGCTTATCCGTCCATCTTCTCCACTCGGAGCTGGCTTTTTCTTTCTGGGTAAAAAGGATGGTTCACTCCGCCCTTGCATTGATTATAGGGGGTTAAACCAAATAACTGTTAAAAACAAGTACACTCTTCCACTCCTTTCCTCAGCTTTCGAACCAGTCCACGGTTCCACTATCTTCTCCAAGCTAGATCTCCGTAATGCTCATCATTTAGTTAGGATCCGCCAGGGGGATGTTTGGAAAACCGCCTTCAAAACCCCGTTAGGTAACTTTGAATACCTCGTCATGCCTTTTGGACTAAGTAACGCACCAGCAGTATTTCAGTCACTCATTAACGACGTCTTAAGGGATTTTTTGAACGTCTTTGTTTTTGTTTACCTTGATGACATCTTGATCTATTCAAAAGACATTAAAGAACACATCCGTCACGTCCGCCTGGTTTTACAAAGTCTTTTGGAAAACAAACTATTTGTTAAAGCTGAGAAATGTGAATTTCACAAGAAATCTGTCACATTCTTAGGATACATCCTGGAGGGTGGACAGGTTCGCTCGGACCCGGAGAAGATCAAGGCGGTTCTGGAGTGGCCTGTCCCGGACTCCCGCAAGCAGCTTCAACGGTTCCTCGGATTTGCTAATTTCTATAGACGTTTCATAAAGAACTTTAGTCTGATAGCCGCACCGTTACCTGGTTTCACCACTTCCCCCTCTGGCAGATTCCTCCACCATTTCTTGTAAGACAGATTAATTATCTTCATGTTTCCAGTCCCTCAGTTACCTCTGCTTTCTCACTGTTGTAAATAAACACGTTAACGAACATTACCGTCTCCTGGATTGCTTCTGCATGTGGGTCAAATCCGTTAAATACAATATGACAAGTTCATCCTATTAGATATGTCCCCTCACAGCTGCCACCCATCAGTAATCATACCTGTGTCCCATCCAGTGATCAGCCTCCCTAGTACACATTTCTTTCCTGTTTCATTCAGTCTTTGTCATATCCTTATGTTTGGAATCTTTTATCTTGCTACTTCCCCACACCTTATAATTTTTTTTCTTGTTACTTATGGTTGTTATCCGTCACGTTTTTGTGTTTAGAGCAATGATATCTTGGAATAGATTTTTTTAAATAAAAGGTTTTTTGCCTAATCCACCTGCATTTGATCCTTTCTCTACGCTGGACTATGGCATTGATTTCCTCAAATGTAATGAATACTGACAAACTACACAACCTAAACATTTAATATGTTAAGATTGAGAAACGTTTTTCAGGTCAATTGTTCTGTAAATGTGTGATTTACTGGCTCATCCTTATAGTTTATCAGTAATTAAAAAAACAAAAAAAAAAATCTTTCTACCCAAGTAAAACACATTTCCACTTAATTTAGAACATCAAGGCATGCTTGTCTAAGTAACATATTTAAGACAAACTATAAAACAACTGTCAATCCAAGGATTTTAGCCAAGTTCTAAAATAGTTTAAATATAACCTGTGCACTAAACACCACTGCACAGATTCTATTTCATGATTACTTAACAAAGATGGAAAACGTTGGAAAAAATGAGACCATCTCTAAAACTGCCAACAAATAACCAATGAATTCAACTCCTACAAATGGCAGCAAGGTTGGAATTGACCAAATTTTCGACATCCTTATTTTACCTGCAATGGTCTTGTAGTCCGCCAAATCAAACATAATGATGAACACGCAGGTCCAAGTGATGATTAGTGCCAGAACCAGGATCCATGCTAAGGGGGAGCTGAAAGTAGAGTGGAGGTTGTCTGTAAAGGTTTTCTTAGAAGCCCGGACAGTCGTCGAGCCAGCTTCTCCGGCCCTGCTGTCAAGGACCATGGTGGTTGTCACTGACGACCGTGCTATGGAAGGAAACATCATGGTCAACTCAAAAACATTAAGAACATCAGATCAAATCAAGAATATCTGCCAGATCACAAAAATAAGTCGAAAAAAATCAATGCTGTGACAAAAGCTAAGATACAGTAGGAGCAGCTGTTATGATGCAAAAATGATTTTATGTAATTCAATATGCTAACCATTTATTCTAAATTTGAGTGAATAGAGTTTTTTAAACAAAATGAGGTAAGCATCTGTTGGACACATTTATTTCACTCGGTAATCACTAATTAGCACTAAGGTGCAATGGTTTTTTTTCTTGCAAACATGGGTTTTGTAAGGATTGTCATTAGTTTGTTTTGTATTGTACTTTCATTCACATTTGCTGTTGAAAAATACTAGAATATAGTTGTAAAGTTTTTTCTATATAATTAGGGAAAGGGTTCAGAGCGCCAAGGACCAACAATTTGTGGTTTGCTACCAATATATTCACCAATTAGACATCCAAAACTTCTACCTCTACCCTCTTAAAACTGAATCATAGTTAGCATAGCCTCAATGAAGCTATGTTAGCAAGTTGTTATTGTTGTGGGCATGTCAGATGAGATGAAACCACCTGTTGACTCTCCTCAGGTCACTGCTGGCGGCGACTGCAGGCTTCTTCATTACTGTTGACTAAGACAACTCAGCAGCACTCTGAACACACACACAAACCACAATCTACACTCTAAGTCTGCTCTGATTCCCACAGATCTATTCCATGTATAAGTTACTGCATATGAAACCTGTGTGAGTGTTTTGTGGGAGGAGTGTTGGCACTGGATGGCATCTGGTACATCGTTAGTAAGACATGTTTTATGAAGAAAATGCAAAAAAATAAAAGACAAGACACACTATCTCAAACAAAGCTGTTGTTGTTTGCACTACAGCCAATACAATCAATCCCGTTTTATTTCTCAAGCACTTCGAACAACCAAACTGGACCAAGAAGAATACAAAAAGACATTAAAAAAGAAATAACAGCATACATATGACAAAAAACAAAAACATCAAACATAAAACACACCAAAATATATGAAACAGCCATGCAATCAAATAAATGCATATCTGCCTTGAAAGCCACAGTAGCTTGGAGAAGAGTATAAGAAGAAAGTGTGTCTAATGTGGGATAATCCCTCATTTTTGGAGCTGCAACAGCAATTGTTCACCCTGCTAAGCTTATGAGTAATTTTTGGCAAACTCAGGTGCAGCTGATCAGCTGAGCTTAGAGAACTAGTGGATGTAAGTTTGTAATAACCAGAGAGCTATAAAAGGAAATTAAAGAAGTGTAAACTGAATCCTAAATGTATGGAGTGAGGCTAAAATGAGGAAAACATTCTCATATTTTCTGGGACCAGCTAAATTACAAGCAGCAGAATGGTTTAACTGTTTAATCAGCTGCTTCACCGATCATTGGGGGAACTTTGACCTTATTTTGACAGCTTTCAAACTCTTCCGGTAATGGCTGTGTGGAGGAAAAAGTTCACCTGCGAGCTTTTGTCTCTCCAAATATGCGCCTCCGTTGCGTCGTCCCGTGAGACATGCTGGAAATGGCAACGAAATGTTGGTTGTATAACCCCGGGTGACGTCAGAGCTGCGCCGCCTGTTGAGCTGCGCATGTCGAACTGCGCAGCCTAGTCTGTCTGTCCGACCAAAATGGATGACCCCAACACTAATATGTTTCAATTACCCATCAAGTGGTCTGGTTTTGTTGAATCTTTTTATATGGCATACGTATACAAATACAAAACATCTTTTTTTAGTACAAAAGACTCTCGGAGCTCAGTGCATTTCCTGAAAATATGAAGAAATGTTTACGCAAGGCACTTCAGGGACTCTGATCTCCTGTCACTTCAAGTGATTTTTTATTTACACAGATTAAACTCTTATTTTAGCAAAAACACAACTTTTGTCATATGCAATGATTACATTTGGAAAGGAAACTTTTCTTCAGACTCCTACATCTGTTCAATCTTTAGCGTCACAGAGGAAGAGCTCTCTCCAAGTTGAATAACTTCAGAATCCCATTTTCCTATTTGATGTATACTATAATGCAACTTCCATGTTGTCCAACAACTTAGTTTAGTAGGTTTTTAAGCCTTGAGCTGGTCTGAGTGGAAGCGCAGTCCCTATGCTTCTCAGTACCAAATTCAAGAGAAAAATACAGTTTTCCATTAACCAAGAAACAAGGCCCAACCAAGCCACCAAGGACTGATCCCCCTGTGGACTGGACCTGTGGACCATCATGCACTTTACTAAACCTTTTATATTGCAGTAAAGCTTTTCAGATGCCTTTTTCTTTTATTTATTGCTCATCTTACACAGATGATTAAGCCTTCAGAAACTTTGTCCTGAGCGACCATTTGCATGATAACCCTGTTCTGAACTTGCCTTTCTGGAAGTTATCACAGGGCATTTGAATCCACAGTGAGAGTCGAGGCAACGATCCCTCCAGTCAAAGACCTACGTGGTTCCGAGTTATCAAACAGCTTCATCTGACCCATGTAGGTACTCCTTTTTATGATTCTATACTTGACATTTTGCCTGGGTTGATGGATGACCAGACAGCCTCCAAAATCTTCAGTCCCTTTCTTTCCAACTGTCCCAAACCTTTCTTTAAAATTACTCTTATGTTGTAAAACTCCTGATTAGAACATCAAAACGAACCTGCTTTTTGCCATCAGAGAAGTAAAGAGTCTTCATGTGGTTTAGGGTTTTGATAAGCTTAATTGTTTAAAAAGAAAGTCTCTAATTCCCCTTAAATAGACTTGCTTTTTTAATGGAGTGCAGCTTAGTACATTCAAACTGATTAGTGTTAGACATGATATTTTTCAGCAAAAACAATTGTATTCATATGTCATAGGGCTTGTTTGAATTTGATTACCAGTGTGATTGGTTGAGGTACCGACATTTACTTACAGATGCTGATAAGTCTCTACCTTTAGTTTAAAATAAAACAGAACATCATAATTCTCCTGACTTTTGTGGATAAAACTGATTTCCCTTTGCAGGCCATTTAGTTGTGCTCAGTGTTGTCTAATTTTTATCAGTTGCCTTTAGAGCAAAATTTGTAAACAAATATCATGTAAGTTTCTATTTGGCAACATGAAGCTTCTAAAGCATTAAAATAAATCCTCTTTAATTTCTCTTTTCTCGTTTTGCCTTTCAACCCGTGGCCTTATCATACAAGCTTGGATAACCACCAGTTTCTTAAAACCTGCTTTAAAAGGCTTGTTCAGTCATCCACGCATGAATCCTCCACTTTATGGCTGACCTGTTTCCATCTATGGTTTCCACACTACTACCTGGCATCAATTAAAGCTCGGGTTGACCACAGATGGAAAGCAGTGAAGTGTTCTTATATCAGTTCTTTAATGAGCACAGAGGGCTGAATGAAGCAGAGCAAGTTGAGAGTTAGAAGGATGACACAGTGCTAAAAATCTGGATAGAGAAGCAAGAGTGCTGGATAACAATAATGTTGCAGACCGCTCCTTTAAATAGCTAAAGAAGGAAAAGTCTGAGGAAATAATAAAAGGTCACTATAAACAGAATGTGCTGAAGAAAGACTAATAACTTTTCTTTGTATTTTCATCCATACTACTAATCTATGTGAACAAAACTTGCGCTTGGAAAATAAAAATAAAGTATTGTCTGGAATCAAATATTTGTTTTATTATTTTTAATATGATATTCTTACTTTTTCCGTCAGGCTCTTTGCTAAACAACGACTCTGACAGAAAGCGTATCATGAGTCTGAAACTCAAATGCAGCTTTAAGAAACTTCATATAATATTTATGAGCTTTTGTCATGGATGTGGGTGAAATATGAGGGAGAAAGATTTCAGAGCATCTTACATTTCCAGATTCAACTCAAACTCCAAATGTGCAAGTGCTACAGCTGCAAGTCAAAAAGGTCAGAGGTCACCTCAAACCTTTTAGTTGTGTCCGCTGTCTGCTAAGTCTCTGGTTTCAGCTTTTCCACCTGCAATTAACAAATTCAGCAAAATCTTTAGATTCCTAAATATTGTTGTTTAAGTAAACAAATCATAATAATCCGAATTAATGAGAGCCATTTTTTTTTTATTTTACCCATTTATGCAATGTTTATGGCAAAAATATACGTTTAAATGGTAAATGGCCTGTACTTGTATGGTGCTTTAGCAAGACCCCAGAGACCCCAAAATGCTTTACAAATTACACTCACCAGCCACTTTATTAGGTACACCTGTCCAACTGCTCATTAACGCAAATTTCTAATCAGCCAATCACATGGCAGAAACTCAATGCATTTAGGCATGTAGACATGGTCAAGACAATCTGCTGCAGTTTAAACCGAGCATCAGAATGGGGAATAAAGGTGATTTAAGTGCCTTTGAACGTGGCATGGTTGTTGGTGCCAGACGGGCTGGTCTGAGTATTTCAGAAACTGCTAAACTACTGGGATTTTCATGCACTACTATCTCTAGGGTTTACAGAGAATGGTCCGAAAAAGAGAAAATCTCCAGTGAGCAGCAGTTCTGTGGGCGCAAATGCCTTGTTGATCCCAGAGGTCAGAGGAGAATGGCCAGACTGGTTCGAGCTGATAGAAAGGCAACAGTAACTTAAATAACCACTTCTTACAACCAAGGCATGCAGAAGAGCATCTCTGAATGCACAACACGTCGACCCTTGAGGCGGATGGGCTACAGCAGCAGAAGACCACACTGGGTGCCACTCCTGTCAGCTAAGAACAGGAAACTGAGGCTACAATTAGCACAGGCTCACCAAAATTGGACAATAGAAGATTGGAAAAACGTTGCCTGGTCTGATGAGTCTCGATTTCACCGTTTGGTTGGAATCTTGGTTAATTTTTATGTTGGGCTGTTTCCGGTTTGTTCTGGTACTTTGTCAGTCAAGCTAGGTTTTGATCATGGTTTGCTACCACGTTTATCCCCTTGTAATTAATGTTTTTGGTCTTTTGGAATTTCTTCTTTTTTTATTGATAAAATGGTAAATGGACTGAACTTATGTAGAGCCTTTCCAGTCATACAGACCACTCAAAGTTCTTTACACTAAAGCCACATTCACCCAGATGCACCCACTGACATGTACACATTCATCCACCGATCGACATGTGGCAGGAGGAAGCTGAAATCAAACCCACAACATTCAGATTGCAAGAGGTTCTATACTTGAATCCAGCAAAAGCTTCTTATTTTTACCTGCCTGCCCCCACTCTGCATGGGTAACAATACTCATGTACAACCCCGTCAGAACTTTTCTTGGTTAGGTTAGGCTGGTTAGGTTTGTGTAAAAATGTGTAAAACCCTTTAAAATAAATTAATCTTTCATTGCAGTAGCATAATCTCACACTGAAAATCCAGCCCTAAACTGGAGAGCATATATTCTGTGGGGAAAAATCCAATCAATGAAAAAGTTGTTTTTAACAAATATATTGATGCCACATTTGAAACCCCTCCTGAAAATATTTTTCACAACCTTTTACCAACAGGACAGCAAAGGAGAAGACAATCCATTTATATTACACAAGGTTCAGGCATACAGGGAGAGGAATCTTTGACTATTCCTCTTTGCATATTCTATGTTATCCGGAGTCGTAGGATGTCCATTTGCACTCTTCTTTTCAGCTGACCCCACAGGTATTCCAAAATATTTAAGTCTGGGGACGGCTTCGGATGAAGGAAGGTTGGTTTTGTTCCAGGGGAATCTCTTCACTTATTTGGTCATCTGTTTTGGTTCCTTATCCTGTTAGGAGACTCAGTGTTGACTCATATTTCTGGCAGAGGCCACTAGACTTTATCTGAAATGTTGTGTTATTGAATCTGATATTGGACATTTGGAAGAGAAACAGGCCCACAGCATCACAGATCTTCCACCATAAGATACTTTACCACAGTCACCCTGTCACTAAAAGGCTGAATATTAGTCTCGTCAAACAAAGCCCACAACTCCAGTTAAAGCCCCTGTAGAACTCAGTAGTAGATTCTTAATTACTTAAACAGATCATCTGTCACAGATCCAAATCCAGGTAGTTAATCTGACTGTAGATATGGGCAAGTTTAGTAGCCATTTCCAGATCAGTACACATCTGATTTACCTAGATGTCATATTCCCTTCTCTTTCCCATATTGATAATTGCTTAAGACAGGGAAAAGGAAGTTATGTGATCCTAATTTAAGGTTATAATGACACTATAAACAAGTAATAAATTATTATTATCACATTCATTTAATAAAAATTGGCAAGAGTGCATTAAATGTCATACTTTTCAGCATTTATCTCTCAGTTTTGGATCTCTCTTCTCTATTGAATAAATGTACTTTAGTTAAAGGTTGGATTTTTCTTCTCTTTTTTTATCAATGTATTTTAGGGCTTTTTAAACATCTTTACCAGGATTTGCAAATAGGTGTAGTTCCAACAGTAAGTTTAATCATTGAGCGAATAATGAGTTACTATCTGTGAACCAAAGCCAGCCATCAATCTGGTAAAATAAGACAAACTAACGTCATACAGTTTAACGTGACATGGTTATGGGTGACAGCAGACTCAGTGTTGATAGTGACTGCCCCTTAAGTGCAGGAAAGATGTCGCAGAGATTTAGACGTTGCATTACAAAGAGCTGTGATTTGAGAGCTGCTTATTTTTAGATACCTTCAAGTTCAAGAATTTTTCCATATACAAAACAACCCTGCAAGGGCCTAATGCAGAGGGCATGTTTAATAAAATAACACTTACTGTGATAAAAACCTTACCTTCAGCTGCTTCAGTCATAGTTCCAATATTAAAATCCTTCCCAAAGACAATCGTTTATGCAGATTATGTTTCCATGAAGACAAAATATCAGGATTTTCCACACTCCTCTAAACGATTCAATCCTACTTGGTATTCCAGTGTAAATGTTTAGAGAGAAAAAAGGGAAAACTCTCAAGCCAACCGAGATCACGACTCTTCCTTGTAAATTAGAACTTCCTTTCTTTTATCAGCTAGCCAAAAATCCCTCCTGGATCCAAATATTTTCTAACACTGGTTTTTAATGCTGCCCAAGTGGAAAAGGCTGAAGAGACAGAGTGACCAAGTTTAGACAGTCAGTGTCTTTGCCCTTTGGCAGGTTAGACCTGGGATCGCAGATGCAGAAGCTCCCCCCAGCCAGCTCAGACAGAATTAGACTGACCACAGGGACTGCTGGGAGATCCAAGCAAAAGGCAGCAGTGAAGTGAAAGCTTTGAGGTAACTTTATCCCGCCAGCTGGTGTTGCTGCAGAAGTCATGTGACCATAGTGTATCCAACTTGTCTTTTAATATAATATTTTTTCCATGAGTTTGATGGAAAAGTTCAACCACCACCTAAAAATCTCTGAACCTAATTGGTTGCTGTTGCATTCATGCAGGGTTTCAGAGCCTGAGATATTTTTAGGGCTTCTGCGCTTGGTATTCTGCTTTGCCTTTTAAGGCCAGAGGTGTGACCCCAACGTCCCACCCACCCACTTCCCCCCAGAGTTCACTAATCACTCTCCAGCAGACCTCCTGGGCTCCATGCAGAGCTGTCTTCAAGTGGTGAGCAGAGCAGAGCTCAGACTGTGGAGTAGTAGCTGGAAGCAAATGGAAATGGAATTCAGTGCTGTCAAGGACGTGTGGTGGGTGCTTAAATAATAATATAATAATAATAATACATTCACAATCCAGTCCAAAGGAGAGCTGATGGTTGAACAGAGCTTGGAAATAAAGTTGTTAAGGTACAAACATAAAAACTATTTAGTAATTAAGATTTTTGACATTTAAAAAGGAAAAAAACTGGCACAAAAATCCTGACTTTGAAAGTTATGACAGAGTTTTATTTAAACTGTCTGGCCAGTTTAATGCATGCATCTGTGAATGTGAAATCACAAGGAAACAATGCTATAGGAGATTTGTGATTGTAGATTTTTTTTTTGTCTTGGACAATTGCATCTCTTTAGATACTCTAATAGAAGTTCATACCTTCTATTTTATGAATTAAACAATTCCGTGCTACTGACAGACACAAAAAACAGCATTTAGACCTTTTTGAATTTTCCAGCACAAGTCTGCTGAACTCCTTTTAGTTTAGTAAATAAGTAACATAGCAAATTTTCACACATGTATCAACTGCTTTTAGAAACACAAATATGTCACAAAAGGTCACAACAGAAGGAGGAGAAACACCAAAGTATGTCAAAACATCAAGCATCATATAAAAACATGAGACATAATCACATCAGAAGAACATTTAAGCAAAATGTAAGCAAATAAAAAGCTGAGACGTGATATAAATGATAAAGCAGTCTGGGGCCTTAATGGGTTAACTGGAGTAAATGATTTTCTTTTCAGTTCAGATTAGAACGAACTCATCTCGTTGAAAAGGGTGTATCCTTAAAGGCTGTTAACATCGTTACTGAAAAGTTCTTCATGATTACACATCACTTTAGCTTTTCAGTCAATTTGCTGTCTCCTGCTTGTTTCCTGTCTCTTGTCCTTGACTGATTCTCTTTGTGAAGTAATGACATAGTGATTCTCTTTCTAACATCTGGTGGCTAAAGTTAAAAGATAAAAACTACATGGGAAGTCAGTCATTTTAGGCTTCATTGAACGCAAACCGAAGGGAAACAGAAAGTCGTGACCTTCTGATTATAACTTCCGGGGAAAGTCTGATCAACCTAAAGTACTCAAAATAGAGGTCTAAATTCCTCAGTGTGAAATTAGGCAGCTTTTAATTATTTTAAATTGAAACTGATTGAGATTTATTCATTGTTTGTGTGTCAGTCACCCTTAGTTTCCATTATTTAAATAAAATGTTGACTTGTTGGCCTGCTTTGTCAGAGTGGAGTCATGAAGTTCTGAGCTACTTGGGTTCAGGTCCAGATGGATTTTTGCACAACTGCTATAACTGTTACAATTTGCAAGTGAAACGTCTGTTTTATAGTTTAAAAAGTTAGACAAGAACTGAATTTGATCTTTTTTTCTTGGTAATGTATTTTCTAAAGCTGGTACATCATGGTCCTAAGCTTAGTTAACTTCAGGCCTGGATATATAAAATAAATGAAACCATACCTTACCTGCAATTTTGCCTGAGGGCCTCATGGATGTCTGTTTCAACACGTGATGCAATGGGACACAAAACCAGGAGGTAGTCACATGCTTCAAATGAGTCCACCTCAGCTTGGCTATAATCTCTCAGCTGTTTAACAACGGACTGATGAGCTCCGTTTGTTCGTCCAGACAAGATGACAAAGAATTTGTTTCCCAACGCTAAAAATGAGTAGAAGAGGTTATTGAACTCAAGATTGTGCTTGTACCATAATGTCGAATGAAACAAATATTACAGCAAGTACAGATTCAAATGAATTCAAAAAAGGAGTGCTCAAAATATTTACTTCAGTTATTATTATAGAAAGAATGGAGAAAAAATGTGTTTACTTAAAATATAATTGTTTTAACATAACAGAACATATTTATTTTTATAAATAGTATTACTATTGATAATTGTGTTATTTTTTTCTATTGTCTTCATTCTGATTCATCTGTTCATTTAAATACATCAGTTCCTGCCTGCATAGAGTTGTTTACACTAACACAACATATTATTATGGCTCTGCTAACTTATGCTGATCCACATTCAATTTTATCGTCTCAGTGCAAGTTTCTTCTTGTCTATAGCAAACATGGCGTGGAATGAAAAAAGGCTGCGTGCTTTCTTACCTACTAGATAATTCCACATATTTACTATTACAGAAAAGTTTTGGTGGCGTTTAATGAAATTTATTACAAATTTTACATTTTGCCAAAAATCTGGAACTGTCATACTTTCATTTAAAACACTTTCTTCTTGTATTGCTGAAATATTCATAGAAATCCTTTGACACAGTGTTGGGCATAAAATAAATACATATATATATATATATATATATATATATATATATATATATATATATATATATATGTTGTCTGTCAGATTAACAAAAAAACAGTTTCTCACCAGGATTTCCCTCTGCAGACATGTCTCTGAGGAGTGATAATGAAATTAAGATGATACTTTCATCAACACACTTAAAAAAAGTCCAAGAGGAACAAAAGAAACATCTTAGTCATGAACCTCTTTGTCTTAGTTTCTACATTTGACTGCAGTTTAAATCTGATCAGACTATGTGCAAAAAGCCCGCAACCTCAGGAAGGAAACATTAAGATTTTAAGATCATAACTTACTCAGTTTGTTGATCGACTGATATCTCTTTCCCACACTGTGCAAAGAAAGAAAGCTCCAAACAGTTTTGAATGTAGCTCTCAGTTTCATCCCCAAAGAGAAAGTGCAACCAAGAGCGAAGTAAGTCTTCTTGAAGCAGAGGGGACACATTACTGCTTGCAAATCAAAGCCATGTGATAATAGCAGCACCTAACAAGGCCAACAAAAAGTCTGCTGTTTTTAGAGGCTGCTTCATAAATGGAGAAATTTACAAATTAAAGAAAGTACACTATACAGTCTAAAGTTTTGGGTCCCACCACCAAATCAATGAATTCTGGTGTCTAATCACTTCCATGGCTGCTGGTGTATAACATTTTATGTGGAGAAACTTGACTGGCCTGCACTGAATCCTCAACCTTTTTGAACACCTTTGGGATGCATTAGAGCGGAGGCTCCAATTCTGGTTTTCTTATCTAACTTTGAACACACTCCTAAACCTTGTAAAAGATGCTTACAGAATTGTTAAAGTTGCTGTTGCTGGCAACGGTGGTCTATCAACAAATTGGACTTTATAGATTAAGAATAGGAAGTCATCAAAGTTAATGTACATGTAAAAGTATTCAATTCAATTCAATTCAGTTTTATTTATAAAGCGGCAATTCACAACACATGTCATCTTAAGGCACTTCACAAGGTCAATTCAAATTGAATTCAAGTCAGGACCTTCTTGCTGCAAGAAACAGTGCTACCAACTGCGCCACCCTGCAGCCGTATAAATCTGTCTTGGAAAAGAAAGTTATAATCTCAAGGAGGCTTTACCTTGTTAAATAAAGACCATTATTATAAGCACAAGCAACATAAGCAAATTCACGTCACAACCCTCTCCTATATTTGTTTTCCACTTTTCCTTTTGATCCAGCCATAGGACAGACTAAGCTCATATTGAGACCATATTCAGAATTTATTGGTGTCACAAACACCATTCATTTATTTATTAAATTTAAACATTTGCACAAGTAGTTAATGTTATTATGATCACTTTGCCTGTTCTACATGTATTGTCCACTTAATGGCGCAGTAGAGCAAATTAAGCATCTTGATGCCTGGCTCAAGAGTCGAGGAATTGGGTGGAAACCTGTGAGCTTCAGGAGGCTTCATCTCGCCATCACCACAGCAAGGAGCGATGAGAAATGGGAAGCGTAAACACCAGGGGAACAGGTGGTGAAGGGCCGACAGCAGGTGGACATGAATGAGCTGAACTGAAATAAAGAGAATAATCAACTGATGTAACCAAACAAACTAAAATGCACCATAACAGAATACAAGAATGAGTAAGAAACCAAACACTAAATTCTACAAATCATGACAAATTAACTGAAATAAAGGCTTAAAAACATCAGTATGTAAATAACCTTTATAATGTGTTTCACTTGCATTGAGTTACTGAACCAATTTATATGAAATAATATTGTAATTTGCTGAATAGGTCTGTAATTATTAAGAAATTATTTTTTCTGTGCTTGCATGTTCCACCCAGATTCGACACTTATAGAATACCAAAATAAATAATAATTTCTTTTGAACCTCTACTTCACTCAGCAGCTCGGCTGAAGAGACCCACCCACAGAGCAGCACCGCCACTGATGGGGACAGCAGCACCCATATGGGGGTGCAGGGTACCCAGAGGGATACCCATACTCATAACAAACTACTTGCTGCCATTAATATTTTGTTTTCTCTCTGCCTGTTTTCTGTCCCATAACAATATTATCTGCCCAGTGTTTATGTGTATAGTTGTGTCTTTACTTGGTGAAGTTACTGACTGACCTGCTGCTGCCATTAACTGTGGACTTTGTGATGTTTTTATTTGGCCCAGTGTCTTGACTCCCTGACCCCCTTGAGTCTGAATGACTTTATGGGATTGGATTGAAATGAAATTTGACTTGTTTAAATAAATAAATAAAAATGTTAAAAATACAAATAAATGAATAAAAAAAAGAAATAAAAACTAGTTTTACCCAAACTGGATTTTAAGTAACGTTATATAATAATGTTATATGTTTATTGGAGTATGATTTAAGTTGTAATTTTCTACCTGGAAAATGTAATACAACAGGGTGCTTTTGTTTTTTTATGTTTATCTGATATGCAAATTAGCTCGAATCTGGCTGTCAGCCTCTTTTGGTGCTTTTAGGTACATGCCCATAATGTAGGACTGTCTACTCGCATACGTTCACAAACCTTTCAGAGTAAACCAAGAGTCTGGTCCACTGTATGGACATCATCGTTATTGGAAAATAAATAATTGTGGTTTTACTAAATTTGATGCACAACTCTGCTGTCTAATAAGATTCAGTGAACCTGCTGCTTTTATTCTTATCAATATTGAGAAAACATGTTAGAAAGGATGTGCAGAACAGCCCTCTGCTTTACTCAAAACTGAAACTGTTTCAGTGAGTCTGAGGAGCTCTGGTTCTTACACTGCGCTCGACAGCTTTGATGAACAAGAAGGTATCAGACTATGACGTAAGTTATTAGCTAACAATGTCTTCTAAATGGTTTTCATTTTAGAAAACTACATTTGACTTACCCGTTCAGTATTGTCATGTCTGTTTCCTGAGCCAGCGAATGATAAATCAGTCTGAGATGATTCTGCTCGTGTCATTTAGGTTTAGGAATTTTGTAAGCTTGTTTTAACTCAGATACTCTGTTTTTCTTCATCTTTATGCTCAGAAACATGTATGGAGGTGAACCACTGGGTGAGTTTCTACCAACTGACAAAATTGTCACTTTTACAACATTTTCAATTTTAGGTTATGTTCGTAAATGACAACTGGCTCTCAAACATTTTACCTTGTAACATAAAATCCTTTTTGATATCTACATAAACACCTTTTTATTAAAAAGACTTTGGAATGTGCCAGAGCTTTGTCTATGAAGCAACTGTGCTGCTACCCTTTGCCGAGCTGAGTATTATATTTTAGATTTCAGGCATGGCAAGGAACAGGTTTAGGCTGTTTTGAACTACAAAAGATAAAGATAACAATGTATCCAAATGAATGCTGAACAAGAAGTCCATAAGTTCACTTACAGAAGTAAAAGGGATAAATATTGCAACTGCATTTAGGGAATGATTAAGACAGGTTAACAAATGTTTTTTTTTTTAATTTATGGCAGACCCAATCCATAAAGAAACAATGACAAAATAAAAGACTGGTTCCTGTAGATGTTTCATAGTTTTTTTTATCAGGAAGTTTGAATTCACATCTGACGGCTGATAATGGTTCTGAATTCTCGCGAGAAAAATATCTCGTAACTTATTCAGGAGCTGCATTGAGAAATTGCATTTTGTCATTCTATTCATCACAAAAAAACTATATTTTACTTACTCTGCAACCACTTAAAGGCTCTCACATGACTTTACAGGAAGTTTGTACAATTCACGTTCCATGTTGTATTTTCTCCGCGTTGGCGATTAAGCTACCTTATCACAGGTATTTGAAGACGTCTGTTGTCATTCCTTCTTTTGATGAAGCATGTCTTATGAAACAGATTTGTTTTTTATGTGCGTGAATCCCTAAACCCTGACCATGTAAAACTCTGAGCTTTGGCTATGCCATTTAAAAATGTCTACAAACCCCTAAAAATGTTTTTGTTATTTAAAAAAAACTTTACACCATGATTATTGATTTAAAATATTTTTCCAAATACAATGGGTAATTTATCCTGTACAAATCAACTAAACAACAAAATAATTTGTTGGAAGGAAAAAATCAATAAAAATAAAATTAAAATAGCTGCAATTATCCTAGATTCATTCATGTGAACACATGCAAACTAAAACTCTGTTTAAACACCTTTTAATTGAATTTTTGCAAATAGTTGTCCTTTGTGTCTTTCAGCACGCCACACCTTAACTTGGCAACATTTGTTTACCTTGTAAAGGTTCTCCAAATCTGCCCGACTGAGGTTTCATGAGACAATAACACATTTCCCCACAATGATTCACAATATTTTAATCAGGCCTGCATGTTTTCTTTGAAAGAAATTGTTTGTGTTTCAATCGATCTCCTTCGTCTAGACTTGGAGATTTTTGCCACATTAAGAACATAACCAGGATGTGGTTGACATTCCTGAAGCTTATTCAGTGTTTGTGTGAATATGTCAAATAATATCTTTCATTCTGCTGCAGAGATTGGGAAAAAGTTTTTTGTCATCGTTGAGGGAACTAAAACTGGAGCTCAGAAATCCATTGTGCAAAGGGTAAAAGGCATTGGCCAAACTGAGGTCTACTCCCCTGAAGAATGTGACTACTTTCTGGTTTTCTGCCCTAGTGTGTCCCGTGTTGCAGCAGACATCAGTGGGGCCCTGAACAATATTCCTGGTAAGATGTGCATTTTTCTAATATAGATGTATTATTCCCCTCCTTGAACCGCCACCTTAACGTGGTGGAGGGATTTGAGAGCTCAAATGATCCTAGAGGCTGTATTGTCTGGGACTTAAATGCCCCTGGTAGGGTCTCCCATGGCAAACAGGCTCTAGGTGACGCGTCAGACAAAGAGCGGTTCAAGAATCCTTCATGAGGTCTAATATATCGAGGCACGTGACCTCGCCCGGTACGGCGGAACCGGAGTCCCACCCTGGATCCAGGTCTGGGGTCGGGACTCGCCGGAGAGCGCCTGGTGGCCGGGTTGCTCCTCGCGGGACCCGGTCGGGCCAAGCCCGAACGAGAGACGCGAGGCCATCCCCCAGTGGGCCCACCACCTGCAGGGGGAACCGTGAGGGACCGCTGCAAAGAGGATTGGATGGCGGACGAAGGTGGAGACCTAAGCTGCCCGATTCCCGGATGCTTAGGCTGGCTCTAGGGACGTGGAATGTTACCTCGCTGGGGGGAAGGAGCCGGAGCTTGTGCGGGAGGTCGAGAGATATCGACTAGAAATAGTCGGGCTCGCCTCCACGCACAGCGTGGGCTCTGGAACCCATCTCCTTGAGAGGGGCTGGACTCTCTTCTTCTCTGGAGTGGCCCACGGGGAGAGGCGGCGGGCTGGGGTGGGTTTGCTTGTTGCCCCCCAGCTCAGCCGTCTCGTGTTGGGGTTTACCCCAGTGGATGAGAGGGTCGCATCCCTGCGCCTTCGGGTTGGGGATAGGTCTCTGACTGTCGTTTCGGCCTACGGGCCGAGCAGTAGTGCGGAGTACCTGGCCTTCTTGGTGTCCCTGTCGGGGGTGCTGGATAGTGCCCTTCCCGGGGACTCCATTATTCTGCTTGGGGACTTCAACGCCCACGTGGGAAACGACAGTGACACCTAGAGAGGCGTGATCGGGAGGAATGGCCTCCCCGATCTGAATCCGAGTGGCGCTTTGTTATTGGACTTCTGTGCTAGTCACGCATTGTCCATAATGAACACCATGTTCAAACATAAGGGTGTCCATCAGTGCACTTGGCACCAGGAAAACCCTAGGCAGGAGGTCAATGATTGACTTTGCTGTCGTATCATCAGGCCTTCGGCCGCATGTTTTGGACACTTGGGTGAAGAGAGGGGCTGAGCTGTCCACTGATCACCACCTGGTGGTGAGTTGGATCCGCTGGAGGAGGAGAAAGCCGGACAGACTTGGCAGGCCCAAGCGCATAGTGAGGGTCTGCTGGGAATGTCTGGCGGAGCCCTCGGCCAGGGATGTACTCAACTCCCACCTCCGGAGAGAGCTTTGACCAGATTCCGGGGGATGTTGGAGACATAGAGTTCGAGTGGACCATGTTCTCCACATCTATTGTCGATGCTGCTCCCTGTAGCTGCGGCCGTAAGGTCTGCGGTGCCTGTCGCGGCAGCAATCCCCGAACCTGGCGGTGGACACCGGCAGTAAGGGACGCTGTCAAGCTGAAGAAGGAGTCCTATCGGCTGTGGTTGGCTTGTGGGACTCCTGAGGCGGCTGAAGGGTACCTATAGGCCAAGCGTGCTGCGGCCCGGGCTGTGACAGAGGCAAAATCTCGGGCCTGGGAGGAATTCGGTGAGGCCATGGAGAAGGACTACCGGTTGGCCTCGAAGCGATTCTGGCAAACCGTTCGGTGCCTCAGGAGGGGGAAGCAGTGCTTCGCCAGCACTGTTTATAGTGGGGGTGGGAGGCTGCTGACCTCAACTGAGGACATTATCGGGCGGTGCAAGGAGTACTTTGAGGATCTCCTCAATCCTGCCATCACGCATTCCCTGATGGAAACAGAGGCTGGGGACTCGGGGTTGGACTCTTTCATCACCCAGGCTGGAGTCACCGAGGTGGTTAAAAAGCTTCGCGGTGGCAAGGCTTTGGGGGTGGATGAGATCCGCCCTGAGTACCTCAAATCTCTGGATGTTGTGGGGCTGTCATGGTTGACACGCCTCTTCAACATTGCGTGGCGGTCGGGGACAGTGCCTGGGGTGGTGGACTGGGGTGGTGGTCCCCCTTCATAAGAAGGGTGACCGGAGGGTGTGTTCCAACTGCAGGGGGATCACACTCCTCAGCCTCCCTGGTTAGGCCTACGCCAGGGTATTGGAGAGGAGAGTCCGGCCTACCTCGGCTTCTTTTTTTTTTTTTTTTTTTTTACCGTCTCCTGTCCGGCAGAGTAGCGCTCAGAATTGTTGTCTGAGTGCCAAGAAATTGCCCAACAAATTTACTTTCACAAGCGGAGCATCACAGCTATTGCTTTAAGGCTCTGCTTGATATTTATGAAAGAAACTTTATTATAAAGTTCTTTGGGAATATTTCAATTGTTACGGACACGGAGACAGTAATGAAAAGGAAAACAGTAGCTTGACAAAGAGAGAGATGGGGCAAAAGGGGAAAAGGGGAAAAAAGGAGGAGAGAGTGGAGGAGAGAAAGAAGGATGAATAGAATAAAAGATTACACCCTGCTTGCTTATACACAAAATAACACACGGTATTTATGAATGTAAAATGTACTTAGTGAGAAGTGCAGCCCAATATAGATCATCTGTGTATCTATCAACACCTGTGTGGATGCTCTTTGTATACAAGGTTTCTCCACAGAAATATGCAATAGCGAGTTTGAGGACCCACCGACCTGCCCCGTGGTCCCCTGGCGGACACTGAGGAGATCCGAGCAACAGACATCCAAAGGCCCCCCAAAGCACAGGAACCCCAGGAGAACCACCGCCGGGACTAGCGCAACCCCCCCAGAGAAGAGCAGTGGAGAGTCCCAGGGGAGCCACCCAGCAGCGACAGTGCAGAAGCCCCAGGGAACCGCAGCGACGAGCCCACAGGCCCCGCTGGCAGTCCGTCCACTCCCGAGCAGATCCAGCCATGGACCCAGAGACCCAAGACCCCGGGACACGCCACCCCCAAGACAGAGCCCGACAGAGCCCAGGGGTCCAGGCCCCAGCAGGCAGCCACCGGGAGTGAGCCAGCACACACCCAAGCATCCAGCCCCGGACACCGAGAACCACAAGTACACCAGTGGGTAGAGACTCCAACCACCGGCAGGCAGGGTGGCGGGGAGGAAATAGGCCCTCCATAATATGGGGCGGCCTAAGCTGATCCAGGTGAGGGAGCAGTCCAAAACCCAACCTGTCACAAAAAAAACAGGCACTCACAGTCACAGTCACCCACTCCCACCCTCATCCACACACATAAAATCCCTCGCTCCCAACGTAAAGACAAACAACAATGGACGTCCTACACTCACTCACACTCCCCATGCATACTCTATACTCCAAGGTCCGGGCGCCGGCAGCCCCTAGAGGCAACCAGCCCCCGGACCAAGGAGGTGGTCCCCTTCCCTCCCGGGGCAGAGACAGGCAGACAGGCCCAGACCCGGGTGGTCTCGGCCCGGCCCCCGCCCAGAACCCAGTCCCCACCAACCCCCATCCACCTCCGGAGAGGGGGCTATGTACAAAAGAGGGGTCCACATGGCCCAAACCACCCCGCCAACCAGAGCCGCCCCAGGACGGAGCAGTCCCGACCCCCCAACGAGCTCCGATCCCGACCCCATGAGTCTCCCACCCCCACTGAACCCTAACATGAACCTCGCCACAGGGCCACCCCCAACAGGGACACCGATATCGAACACACGTCCCCGAACCCAAACGCCACGAATCCCCCCCCCCACAGGGGCACACGCCCACAGGTGAACTATAGCCGAGAGGCCGATGAGGTCACACCCACCCGGCGCAAGCTCTACATACAGCCCCGCTCTGAGCACCCCCGCCGCACCCCGCTCCCCCCCCACACAGTGCGCCGCAACAGCAAGGCAAGGGCCCTGCGCAACACCACCCCCGCCCACTGGCGCAACAGGGCAGACCCCACCGAGCACCGCACCCACAACAGGACCCCCGACCCCGCAGCATGACGGGACAGACTCACCCACCCAATCCCCGGGGTCAGTGTCCCCACCACGCCCCCACAATGCCCCACTCAGCCACAAAAAAAAAACAAAAAAACATTCCTGCCACTGCAACTGCCCAGGGAGAAACACTATCCAGCTCAGCTCCACCATCGCCACCCAGCCGATCCAAACGCCGGCGACTCCATATCCCAGAAGTGGATACAACCCCTCCACTCCACCGGCTGCAGCCCCTCCACGACACCCCCCCACCCACCGCCCCCGATGCCCCCCCCTCACACATGACAGCCAGCAGAGCAGCCCACCACCAAGCCCGCCCAATACCCCCAGACAGCGCCAGCAGCCCCAGCCCACCAGTCCACGAGAGGGATACATGCACTAGCCGGGTACCTGGGCCATGCAGGCCAACCGCTCCAAGCCAAGCACAGCCCACCAGCTGCCCCGGTGCAGTCACAAGACGCGCTCCGCTGCCCCACCCACCCGACCGGCAACTGCAGCCCGGCACCCCAACCATGGGCCAGAACCACAGAAGCAGTGGAAGAAGGCCACGGCCGCACCAGTTTCTGGGCACCCCGCCAACCCCACCCCCAAATCCCGGGAGTGCCCAGCCCGCCGGCCACCCGCACCCCCGCATGACGCACTACGGCCCACCAAGTAGTCCAGCCAAGCTCAAATGTGGTGTTGATGCGTGTTGTTGTAGTGTGCGTTTTAAAAGAACGGTGGGGAAAAGGGTCTGCCACCCCCCCCATTGTGATCGTTGTGGTGTTGATTGTTGTGTTTACTAGTAAAAACCATCCATAAGAATCATCAAGACATTCATGACAGTCTTCCATCTTTAATCTATGAATGAAATGAAGGTGGAATTTAGGAGTACACATCTCCTGAAGTTTTACTCTTAAAGTCAATATTACAGAGACGTAGACCTTTCTTTCTGGGTTGATGATTTGTTTAAATTTATTCTGTTACAACATAATCAAGAGAATGATTATAGAATCAGATCTACTGATACCAGTTTTCTGCTAATAAGGGAAATGCATCATTGTGAAAATAAAGCTATAGTTATTTAAAATGCTTTAGGGGAACAGGGATTTAAAGCCAAAGTTTAAAGAAAATATGGGATTAATATCCTTCTTCTCTTATAAAGAGCTAAAGTTTCGCTGCATAGTAAACAATATGAAGCAGTCTGAAAAGTGCCCCTTTGCTGTTATGACGAATCTTCATTAAAAATAATTTTACTATAAATAAAGTGTGTTCTTTTTCATGCTTATTTAGCACACAAATTCTAACTTTAAATACCATCAATTCAAAACTAATGTAATCCCAAAGAATTTAAATAACAAACAGGTGCAGTTCACCTATAGAGATTTATGGTCAAAACAATCCAGTCTATTCATTAAGACTTTTTAGAGATCAATAATACACCCCAAGAGAGCTTGAATTCACACAGGACAGGTTAACAAAGAGACCAGCTTTACATTTACTACGGAAAACTTTTTACCTAACTGGGTTAAAAGTTAACCTAAAAAGGGCAGATAAGACATTTGGGAGGCTTAAGACTGTTTATATTGTAATATAAATATATATTTTCAGGCTGTGTCCATTCTGCATATTTTCGGTTATTATTTTGTCCCTTAGGCTAACTTGTTGCTGACAAGGAAAAATAAACTGTGCATTAAACTTAGAGGATTTCTATCACGCTTCAAGTTGCATAATGTCTCTGATGATGATTTCAGGTCAGACTCAAATGTTACTGTGTTTTGTGATGTCAGATTATATTACCTGATACCTGCAGGTAATATAATCAGCAGCCACTGCTCCACTCAGATCTCTAAATTAAAAGCTTCTATTTTACCTCCTGGTTAACAGCCTAAACACACCTGGCCATCATATCTGACTAATCTCTTTTAACATGTTGTATTATAACCTAGCAGAAGTTTTACACCACATTAAAACTGGCTTATATGAAACAGGAAAATAATCTGTAAAATGCCCTATATATATTTTTTATATTTATATCTACAGTGCCACCATGTGGCCAAAACATGTCTTGTCTCTTTTGAACAATGTATGCAGTGTCATCCTTCTGCATCGTTTTATTTACATCCAAAATATAGTTTTATGACAAGTAGGGGTTTCTTTGTGGATATGAATTGTATGTTCATTATTTTAAAGCTTTCCATCTAATCTTTGGTTGAATTATTTTAATCAACTTATGAACTTATAAAGTCATATGAAGAATTATATACACAAATAAATTACTTATTTTTCAGGGGTAAAAATATAGTAAAACATCTTTTCTGATGCAAATAAGTCTATGGTAGTTTTTATTTAAGTGACCAAATTACAGTTTATGGTGATCAGATATTTTTATAAGTAACTCTGTAAGTGTCGGCAATTCTGCTGCAAAGTCCATGTTCTTTGCACAACAATAATACAAAGAATTTGCATCATAGTATTTTGAAGTATAACATATATAGAGGATACTATTACAGGATAATATTATTAAGTTCATTTTTTCTTTTCTGTCTATAATGCAGAATCAGTTGAGTTGTGAGCAGGAAACTGGACAACAGGAAGGGGTCCCAGGATATACCTGACGCCCAAGGACCCTGATTTGTCCAAACCCAGGATAACCATCACAAGCATAACTCACCTACATTAATCCCTTTTTATTTAGTTTAAGTATAAAGTGTAAAGTTCAGGAAAGATTTACATGCTCTCTATAATCTCTCTAAAGTTGTTTTTATGAAACCGCTTTTTCCTGTTAAAACCCAAATAATATTTCAGAAAAAACACAGGGAGAGGTTTTTATTTACATAAAAAGCAGCACCCTCACCATTTAGAGAAAAACAATAGAAATACTACAAAAATCAGCAGATCTTTAAACATTTCCACATCCACAATGGATGTCCAAATCCCAATGATAGAAGGTGTATAAATCCTTTCTTTTGTTCTCATGCTTTTAAACAATATACATTGACAAAACATAAACTTCCTCCTTTTTATTTAGAGCAAGACTGACATTGATATAGGTTTAGGAAAGATTTCCGCAACATCGATATAGACAAGAGAAACCTCAGTCTAATGTTCCCTCCCAGGACATCCAGCTGTTGATCTTTAGACAGAGACGTGTGAATTCAACACCTAGATATTGTTTCAGTTGCAATATGTGATAATGGGGTTAAGCTCAAACTGTGTTGCATCTTCTAAAAATATCTGCCTTTAAATTTATTCATCAATGAGGAATGGCCTCATCCAATGAGACTGTTGCAGATAAACAAACAAAACACAAAGAAAGAAAAGAGAAGCAGGAGACCACTTCTGAGCTTTGCCATGCAGGTCAGGTTTAGTGACCTTTTTTAGCCAAGACAGTGAATGTCACAATGAAAGTTATACAAGCAACAAACACAATAAAAAGTGTAACAGTAAGGGCATTTTCCTTCACACCTGAAAGGCAAAAAGAACAAAGAGTTATTTGGTCTAATTCACAATAAAGCAAAGCTTCTCAAGCAAAACCATCACAAAGATCCTTCATATTTGTTTTCTGATCTAACTCTTACTTCAGCCTTTTGTTAAGCTGTTTGTGTTTATACAAGGATCTGGAAAAGACATAACTGGAAAAATAGATGCAAAACAGAACCGCTTTAGTTAAATAAAGTAAAAGGAGGACACCTTTCAGTAACACCTTTATGTTTAACACACCTAGTCTGAATGTCCATCTAAATTTTACCTGATATTAATAAATAAAAAATACAGAGTGCAAACTGAGGGAAAAAAATCTCAGTAAAATTTTCTAACAAAACTTTTTTTCCACAATTATGGTGTTCCTAATAATTAGAAGCATGAAAATAATTAGAAGCATGTTTAATTTGTACGGATCAAAGAATCTAGTCATTTTAATTAGTAATTTACAATTTCCTCTTTCCATTGGGGAAAATGAAATGGCACAGAGAGAATTTATTTTAGTTACTCTTCAGAATGGGAAAGACAAGATAACTTGCCACTCTATTAAAGGAGATGTATGTCTATCTATATGTTAGGAAATATTTTCAAAAAATAAGTTGATTGCCTAAGTTTGACAGTCAGAGCAATGATTGTAAAGTTTAAAACAACTAGAATGGTGACAAACAAGGCTTGATGAGGACCCTAGATTATCATGCCACCACACTGGAGGATGGTAAGGGAAGTAAAAAGAAATTGTAGAAAAGCACATCGTGGCCACTGTTAAGCATGGTGGAGGATCTGTGATGTGTGATCTTCTTTTCTTTTAATTGCCCTGGGAACCATGTTAAAGAATATAGCATACCAGGATATTTACAATAAAAAGCTAGGGGTCACTGCTAGAAAACATGTGGTCATGAAGTTTCATTAACAATTATTTATTTTAAGGCTTCTTTCCACATCCTTATCAGGGCGGTCGGTAATAGTGAAGGTTTCCAAAACACAGACTTCTGAGACATAAAACATTTTTCTACCAGGGATGAAGTATACAAAGAAGCTTCTTAAATAGCTAATCTTGACACCCTCATCTCTTTTACACATCTGTCTTTCTTTGCCTCTTTCTTATCTCTCCAAATGTATTTGATACTGTAAAATTCAGGATTTCTGATTTTGTTGATTTCCCTCTTTTTTATGAATAGTTTGGGATAAATTGAGATCTGCTTTTTAATAATTTCACATTAAATCGCAACAAACCTTTATTTATTAAACATTTGAACATGTTAACAAAGTACTGAACTGCGACAGAGCTAAAAACATCACATCCTATTGTATGGAAAATGTGGTTTACCTTCAATTAGAGTTTGCAGCCAAGTCTGAAAGAGTAGAAAGACACAAAATGTAAAGTTGTAATTTTGTATGAGCACAACGATCGTCATCATCACTACAGTGCAATATGATTACGTACTAACATATTAGAGTTACAAATATATTTACCCTGGAAACTGAAACTCTGAGAAACCTCTGAATTTCATGCCACGATATTTTATTGCGGTTGCAGTTGAGGAGTTCATGCTCAAAAAAACAATAATCCACAGTGAGGTGGACCTTCGGATCCTGCACTTGATTTCTGCTTCCAGCTATAACGAGGTTGGGGTCGAAGGTGTGATGCATCACCACCAGAATGACTGGTTTATTGCCTTAAAAGACATAGAAAGAATTATCATAAAACACATATCAGCCATGTTCTTTTTGTAGCTAGTTTTATTCAGGTAAATTAAATCAAGATTTTCTACAGAAAACTTTTTTTTTTAATCTGATCTATTAGTAGCTTGGCTAACTTTGTTGTTATGCAGTCAGAGGAAATTGAGATTCTTTGTCTTTTAACTAATTTGCATCAAGTGACATGATCTCTCCCTGTACAGCACCAAGACAAATAAAACCTGAGTAAATACAAAAAGCCATTTTCAAATGATGATTTCATTTATTCCCGGGCGATAGTCGAACCTTGGCTTCAGGAGGAGCAGTGTGGTTTTCGTCCCGGCCGTGGAACACTGGACCAGCTCTATACCCTCTACAGGGTACTGGAGGGTTCATGTTAGTTTGCCCAACCGGTCCACATGTGTTTTGTGGACCCGGAGAAGGCATTCAACTGTGTCCCTCGTGGTGCCCTGTGGGGGATGCTTCAGGACTACAGAGTCGGGGCCCTTTATTAGGGGCCATCCGCTCTCTGTACAAGCGGAAAAGGAGTTTGGTCTGAATTGCCAGCACTAAGTCGGACCAGTTTCCGGTGCATATTGGACTGCGGCAGGGCTGCCGTTTGTCACTGGTCCTGTTCATTACTGGCATGGACATGATTTCTAGGCATAGCCAAGGGCCGGAGGAGGTATGGTTTGGGGAACAGTGGATTTTGTCTCTTCTTTTTGCAGATGACGTGGTCCTGCTGGCCCCCTGTAGCCAAGAC
Organism: Crenichthys baileyi; assembly: GCA_036173005.1. NCBI lineage: Eukaryota > Metazoa > Chordata > Actinopteri > Cyprinodontiformes > Goodeidae > Crenichthys > Crenichthys baileyi. The sequence continues at coordinate 631,564 of JAHHUM010000610.1, forward strand.
CTACAGCATGCACTGGGGCAGTTCACAGCCGAGTGTAAAGCGGCTGGGATGAGGATCAGCTCCTCCAAGTACGAAGCCATGGTTCTTGACTACAAAAGGGTGTCTTGCCCTCTTCAGGATGGAGGATGACTCCTGCCTCAAGTGGAGGAGTTCAAGTATCTCGGGGTCTTGATCACAAGTGAGGGGAGAATGGAACAGGACATTGACAGACAGATTGGTGCAGCTGCTGCAGTAATGAAGACACTTTGCCGGGGCACATGACCGAAAGAACTTGATCCCTGATACAAGCGGCTGAAATAAGCTTCCTCTCCAGGGGGCCGGGCACTCCCTTGGAGATAGGGTGAAGAGCTTGGCCATCCGTGAGAAGCTCGGAGTAGAGCCGCTTCTCCTCCATTTTGGGAGGAGTCACCTCCAACGGTAGTTGTTCCAGGCACGCCTCACCAGGAGGAGGCCCAGGGGACGGCCCAGGACACGCTGGAGGGACTACATCTCTCGGCTGGCCTGGTAACGCCTTGGGCTTCCCCCAAAGGAGTTGGAGGAGGTGTCTGGGGAGAGGGAAGTCTGAGCATCTCTACTTAGTCCCGGATAAAGCAGGAGACGACAAGTATGAGTACGAGTACGAGTACGAGTACGAGTACGAGTACAAAGACCAGTACGGGTACCACTACGAGTAGGAGTACCATTTAATTTATTAAGGAAAATAAAAGGTATCAGTAAGGCTGGTTGTCTGGTGACTTCTGGGAAGGTTCACTACTCCATTTGTTTTGCTCTGTTTGTGGATAATGATTATCACTGTGGTACACTGGAGTACCAACGCCTACGAAATGGATTTTTAACTTTTTCCAGACTGATAGATGTCAGCAACTGTTTCTCACCTGTTTCTTTAGGACGAGTCATGATGTCTTGCTTTTTAACATCTTGTAACCAACTTCATGTTGTAAGACAGGTTCTAATTAATAGATGTCTTGATTCTACAGTTCAGGAAGTAATCAAGGCTAAGTGTGACTAATGAAACTCAACCAGAAATGTGGTTATAAACAGGTAATTCATGACTTTAAAGAGGGTGAATCATGTTCTCACATTTAGCAAAAGTTTGGTCTGGATAATTTGAAAACTGCATTTTGTATTTATTCAGATTCTCTTGGTCTGATAATTAAAGTAGTTTGATCATCTGAAACATCCAAGCGTAACAAAAAAGCAGGAACAAAACAAGAAATTTATCTTTTTTACAGCAATTTATGCAGCTGATCAATGAGAAACAAATACATGTCTTACTGTGAATCCTGCTGAGGGCCTCATTGATGTCTGTTTGAACACGTGAAGCAATAGGACAGAAAACCAGAAGGTAGTCGCAGTCGTCTTGAGAGCTTGCTTCAACTTGGCCCACGTTCTTCATCTTCTCAACAATGGACTGATGAGCCCCATTGGTTTTTCCTGCAACAAGAACATAGAACCTTCTCCCCAAACCTAAACATGATCAAAAAATAAGATTCAGTTAGAACACTGAAAAGTACTGGGTTTCAAACATATTATTGCACTGTCAATGGTCCTTTGACTTATTTTTGTGCTTTTTTACTATTTGTACTACAAAGTTCAATGACTTCTCTGATACCAGGTACATTTTTAGCTATTTGAAATGAGAGAGCCATGATCCCTTACCAAAATCAGGTTAAAATGGGTTTGCAAATGGATTTGATTTGCAACTTTATCTTTAACTTAGCACCATCTCTCAAGTTGTAAACTGTATAAAACTGAAAAAAACTGTGTGCTATTTGTTTATTTCTGGAACCATCCACAAATTCCCATGAATATTACAAATCAGCTTCAGTTTAACTTGATCAAGATAAATTATTACTCAGTTAGAAAACAATATTTCAGTAAATATAAGCCTATGTTTGTACTGTTCTTCTCTCTCGCGGATAGACGCTAAATTTAAGAAGCATTAAATATGTACTGTGAGAAACATCAGCACATCAAACACCATATTTACAGAGTTACTCTTCAGATATTTGTCATAATTCCTTTTCCTTTCACTCTAAATGCAGATTTTCTGATCTGTTTGAATTAATCCACTTTCATATTTTAGCTGCTAAACTCTGAAAGTGAATATTCAAACAGATTTAACCTAGTTTAATTTTAATTCTAACAGCCTGTCAGTTTTTATTGTGGTCGAGCTTTCTGAACCTGCTGCCTGCTGTGGCTGAAAACTAAGAGCTTGAACCCTGAAACAGAAAAAAAACGGCAAACGACTCCAAAGCAGGAAGGAAGTTGCACAGTCATTTTATAACAACCTTGAAGCTCGTGTGCTTTTCAGTTCACCAATATGCAGTCAATATTTGCACAAAAAGTCAACTGTGTGGCTCCTGTTAGCTGTATACTTGGTAAATAATAGCTCCTCACCTGTTTCACTCTGTTGAGACATGTCTCTGGAACAGGACAGAGACAAAGTGTCAGTCGGCACTATTTAACAACATTTAAAAATAAAACGAGAGCATACATATGAATAAACAGTATAAAACAAGGGAAAAGTAAGCAGGTGCAAAATTTGTGCACCAACTACTCTGCACATGCATTCACTGGGTCGAAAGACAAAGCAGAAAATACCTGAAGGATTTTTCATTCGTGCTTCTTCGAAGCAATCTGAAGACTCACAAAGCCTGATGAGGATTATTCTAAACTATTTAAGATATTTACTTACCGAATAGACTGCTTGTTTCTTGTTTTCCTGACACGTCCTTGCTACAATAGAGCTGAATCTCCACCCTTTTAGTGAGGAAGTTTTGCTTTCACTTTGAAGAGCATGTCTTCTAAATAACTGCAAAAGAAGAGGTGTAGCAGAGGTGGGAGGGCAGAATGCGTGTAAGAGACAAGAAACAGGAAATCAGCCTACTGTACAGTGAAATAATGCAAAACTGCAGTTTAAAAATAAAATCCCCTAATCTATATAAATATATCTATATATATGGAGAGAGAGAGATCGAGACAGAGACAGAGACAGAGATAGAGACAGATAGATAGATAGATAGATAGATAGATAGATAGATAGATAGATAGATAGATAGATAGATAGATAGATAGATAGATAGATAGATAGATAGATAGATAGATAGATAGATAGATAGATAGATAGATAGATAGATAGATAGATAGATAGATAGATAGATAGATAGATAGATAGATAGATAGATAGATAGATTGATTGATTAGCCTCTTCAGGTTAGCTGCTGAGGACCCTGATCACTGTGCCGCTCACAGCTGCTGTGGCCTAAGATTCAACAACCTTGAATCAGTTTCACAAACCTTTGGAAAATAAACAACACATAAAGTTTTTTCTTCTGATTATTTAATCCATTTCATGTTTTTCTTCTCATAATTTGTGCTGTAAATAGAATAGAAGAAGGCTTCTGCCCACTTGATTGAATGTGTCAAAGTGAAACAAGAAATAAAGAGGAAGAAGAAAATGTAATGTGGAAAAAGAAGAAGAATCAGACATAAAAAACATCTCTAGAAAATTCCCAGTATCAGAAATGTATGGATCTGACAGATGCATCTTCCTTCTTTTCACCATCATTTCTACTGCTAACTGCTGATCATTTCGATCATCAGCTGATTAAATTAGTATTTTTCATAGATTAACATAAATAAATTGGATCACATGGTGATGCCGTTTAGAATAGTTTCCTTGCTAAATTGTTGGTTATGTGTTGACGCAAAACTGATTCGACCATTGAGCTTAGGGGCCCTTCTGACACCTGCAACATTCAGAGGTCAGGGTTAAGTGGCTAAAGAACAAAACTTTGGATGTCATATGTAGATTCAACACATGAACTTCGTAAACTTTTCAATAGAATTCATTGGGTACTAGCCCGAAAAAGATCCTGCCAAAGTCCAAAGTAAACTTTCAGATAGCCTGGAGAACTGTTAAGCCATCTTTCAAAAGTACAAAAACGTTTGATTTGAATGAAAATATAAAGAAATGAGGGATGATTTAAGACTTTAAGTAAAATGAAAATGAGAACAAGTAAAACTGCACAAGCAGAAAACAACAAACGTTTTTACTGTTGATTTTCATAAGTTGATTTTCAAAATCCATTGGAACCCAGCTACAAACTGTGCCACCTTACAGCCCTGAACTATAAGAGTGTTCATTAATTTTCTGAAACTATTTTCACTACACTAAGCCAACAAGAAGTTAAATAGAAATTAGAATTTGCTGACCTATTTACAATAGGTAACTATTTACATTGTGCGTGAAATGTGAAAAGGAAAATAATAGTTTTAAAATTATGACCTTTAACAGAGCTTTCAAACACAAAGGGTTTCCATCAGAGGTGTGTAACTGGGGCATTTGTCAGCCTGGCCTGTGAGTACCGAAGTTCTATTTGGGCCCAAAGTCAGCAGGGGCCCTAAGAAGCCGAAAAGTCTGCTTACAACTGGTTTCTGAAAAAGTGTTCCAAGTTTTGCATTTTACCTGAAAAATATTTTTAGCACTTCTCCGGGGTTTTCAACCCGAAAAGGTGTAGGACATACCGCAATGTCCTACACCCCTCGAACGCAGCAGCAGATGCGGGTCTTATTTGTTCTCTCCAACAGGAGGAGGGCGTTCCGCTCAAAAACACACGCATCCAGTGGCTGCAATTTCTCTGCTTGTGGGTGCGCAGGTTCGTCTGTAGATGCAGCAAACGCTTTAGATTTTCTCAGTTTTAAACCAGGGATCAGGCCTTTCCTTGATGTTAGCCCTCCTGGTGGCTGCTCTACCGGGGGAAAGGCAACAGAGGAGGCCGGGCTGGAAGACATGGAGGCTGGTCGTCCTTGCAGAAGGAGTGAGCTGTAGGACGGTAGGCTCTCTGGCATTTCTGACTTGAAACAATGAATGGCGTCCAGGAGTGGAGCCTCAGTATGCGGAGGAGGGGGGACGCTTATCGGATATCTGACACAAGCTCGGCTTTACACTCAGCCTGCAGACGTTGTGTTTTCCCCCGCCGTCGTTTTTTCTCTTTTTTTTTAATCCACCCAGACACAGATTGTGGTGGCTGGAGATCATCTTTTATTCTCAGCTTTACAAAAATGGCAGATTCACTGTAAAACGTCACTTTTTAATTTATTTTTAATTTTTACTCGTTTCTGTTAGATTTTTTTTCTCAGACGGTAGCCTCATGCCCACATCCATCACATGCAAAAACAGCTCACATGTCAAATATGTTGCAAATGCACAGTGTAAACACAACAGGGTCTGAAAATGAATCACAAGGCGTTCATGATTCATTTCAACGTTTTTAAAAGGCATAAAATTAAAATACAACTTAACTCTACCGAATTTGCATTTGAAAAACTTTAATTTCCAAAATACAAAAAAATAAATAAATATCTTGATGTGGGAAAATCAGATAAATAACCTATTAGAACGATGAATACAGGCTATTTTCCAAAAGTTTCTACACACTATTATGGGCATTGAACATTTCTTTCTAAATGCAGAAATTGGATTCAATAGAAATTGGATTTTAAGTCAAGATGATTATCAGTGTAAATGTAAATGAAAACAATTCAAATCAAATAAAAATATCAATCTTTGTATTTTTATTTTTATAATTAAATATTTTCAGTTACTTAAACTTTGCATCTTGTCATTTTTTTAAGTTGCATTGCATCACAATCTCAGTAGTCACAGCTCATAATATATTAATCCCTTCTTGTTAATAAAATAATGAATTTGTGACAAAAGAATTACGGGTTAAAACACTTTAATAAAATAATGAGCTCTTTATATTCTATTTTATTAGTAATTACCATAGTATTATATATACAATGTATTATCAATGTTGTTATTAAAATACTTGCATTAAATTGGTTACTGAATTTATTTTTTGTGACAAACTTATAGCATCTAAGTTTAAATTAGGGCGCATCAACAGGATACATAACTAAATAATGTCCATCACTGGATGTATTGTTCCTGTTTTTATGTTATTACGGAAAAGCACCTTTTAAAAGACGGTTATGTGTTTTGTCGTTTTGATCATAAGAAGAGGTCAAGCTTGACTTTTAAATCACAAGAGAATTAATCTCTTTTCTTTTGTTTAAATAGTCAATAGTTAAATTGTCAGCAGCACTATTTACAGGTGGAGATCCTCAAGGATCCATCCTTGGACCTGACTTGTTTTTGTTCTTTGTGCCACCTTAGGAAAAATTATGTTCCTTTCAACTGCTTGCCAGTGACATTTAAATCTATCTGCCCAATCATACAAGTTGTTTGAAGCCATTATTCAATTCAACTCATAGTGTAGTTATAGAGCAACAGAAATAGACCAAAGTCAGAAACCATCACTTCATGGAATTAGTAAATTATTGTATACAAAACAATGATACTACTATCAAAATATCAAGCTGGATGCTGACTGTAAAAGTGCATGAATAAATAAACAAATGCATAAATAAATAACTAGAAAGCAACCAAAGTGGAATGACTGAGTCCAGCTCAACCTGGAATAAAAGCCAAGAAGGAAATATGTGCCTTTTAAGAAGATTTAGAAGTGCCAAGGGTCTGGGCAGCTCTGATGCTTAATGGCAGTTGGTTTCAGAGCCTGGGAATGACCATCCCAAAGGCCCAGTCACCTCTGGTCTTACGCCTGGTCTGTGGGGCTTCCAGCAGACATCCTAGAGACCAGAACCTAGGCATCCTGCCTGGATGGGTGCAGGCAGTTAAACAAGAAACCAAGATGCCAGCCCATTAAGAACTTTAAAAACAAAGAAACCACAATTTTAAAATTAGACTGACAAAACAACATTAAGGCTTCATTAAAGTTCCATTCATCTCAATGAAAACAAACCTGAAGCCATTTTACTTGGATGACTTGGCTGTATTCCTAAACCTTTATCTACCGGTAACCACATAAGTTCAGAACCTTGGTGTAATTTCAGACTACTGGAAGATGACTACTGAAGAAACTAGCTTGTTTGGGATATTGTAATTCCCTGTGTGTGATCAGTCATTCTTTAATTGCTTAGATATGATTCAAAACGCTACCAAACAGGAACAAGAAAGAAGAAGGATTACTTTAAGTTTTTATTGTTAATGTTTAAGCTCCTTGAAGATCTGGACCCATCTCATTTAAAGGACTTTTTACATCTTCATACCTGAGGTCAAGATCCAGACAGAAAGTAGAGCTGATTGGAAATTTGCAGTTGCTGCTCCTAAATTATGAACTGTTGTACCAATCCAAAAAGGGAAGCCATGAGGACTATAAAAGAGCCCCATTAAATCACTGGCCTTTGACTGGAGAAAAGTGTGACATCTTGATTTTATTTCATTGCTATTTGTTTTTATTATTATCTTTTTTGCGTATGTGCACCGGTATTTCATGAAACTACATTTTATAAGGTGCTACCTAACTGTATAGCCTCTATCAGTATTTTATTTAAGGTATATATGAAGTTAATTATGTTAAAAAGATCCAAGGTCCAATTCCTGTCACACCTTAGCAACGACAGAGGCAGGAAATTGAATTATCTGTGTTAAGGTGCAGAATATAAAAACAGCAAGAGTTTGAATAAAATGTCTTGTATCATTATTAAATAATGTTTTACAATTAAAAGTGCATTTCTGTAAAAATCACAATATAAAAAATACAGGGAATTTATTTCAATAAATTCAAAATAAATTAAACTTCAGTTTTATATGAAAATAAATAATTTCCTGAAATATCTTGGTTAAAAACAACGGTTAAAGTCTCTCCATTATTTTAAAGTCCCTGTCATTATTTCTAATTGCAGTGCTGATTTCTTCTGTGGGGGGATCGGCTCTCCTAGTATGGAGCCTGTCCACATCGGTGGGGATATGTCACCTCTGTACATGCCGAGGAAAAGGAAGCCTGTCCAGTCACAAGTCAGAGGCGCGGCTCCATCTCCAGGTAAAGAGCTGAAAAGAAATTTATTATTCTATTTTTATATCTACACAGCAGTGTCCAGCTAACTGAGCTTTCTTTGTGATTTTATCTGATTTAAACACCAGCTGTTCAGAGGTTTCCCGACAGACAAGGTGAACTAAATACTATGAAGTATCCAGAGGTGAGAAGGAGAAAACACTTGCATTCTGTAGCTTTTCTAAATTTCATTTATGTTGAAAGCTCTGTTTTATGAGTTCGTACAGTTCTCAAGGCTTCCTCCTCACTGATGTATGCTTGTTTATGTAGAATGAAGAGTCTCAAGATCAAAATGATGTGAAGATGAAAAGAACTTATAGCAAAAAAAGGTAAAAGAAATCTCAGCCTTTCGTGTATTGTTGTAAAATATAGACAGATAGCAAAACTGGTCATATTTCTAAAAACAACAACGCTGTTTTAAAAATGCTGCAGATGCATTTTTTATCTTTTCTATAGCTGTTTTGCTCTTCAGTTTTGTATTGTTTGCTGTTATCTCAGCTTTTGACTTTGTTCTCTCTCTTTTTTCTTCCTGGGAGCTACACCTGGCCTGGCTCTGTGTCTACCTGTGGCACCTTTCTGGAGAGGGGAATCCTCCAAGCTTCTGCTGGCGACAGCTTGGTGCTCACCCTCTACCGATGGTCCACATGGCCCTGTCTTTCAGTGTTTAACCCTTTCTCTCTCCTGGACATGGCTACTGGCTGAGCTTCTACTGTGACTAACTCTCTGTGCTCTCTTCAGACTCTAGACTTGAAGGCTGGCTCAGAGTTTATCTGTTCTCTCTTTCTATGTGAAACGACTAAAGGAGCTACATCCATTAACATTTACCTTTTCCTTCCCATAGAAAGGACTCCTGGATCAGTGCTTCTTTGTTCTCTTTGTGTCTCTGCTCTGTTCTCTCTAACCCCCAGTTGGTCGTGGCAGATGGCCGCTCACACTGAGCCTGGTTCTGCTGGAGGTTTCTTCCTGTTAAAAGGGAGTTTTTCCTCTCCACTGTCGCTACATGCATGCTCAGTATGAGGGATTGCTGCAAAGTCAACACCAGTGACTGTCCACTGTCTCTACATGCTCATCCAGGAGGAGTGAATGCTGCAAGTCACTGACTAGATACAATCTGCTGGGTTTCCTTAGATAGACAAACTTTTTATCCAATTTGAATAAATAACGGAATCTGGCTGGACTGTTCAATGGTTGGGATTGGTTGGGGTGTGTGTGCCTGGCTTTTGTGGGGTGCCTTGGGGCGACATGTGTTGTGAATTGGCGCTGTATAAATAAACTGAAATAAACTGTTTTGGATTTTATTTCTGAAACTGATTACATTAATTTCTCATCTCTCAGATCTACTAATCACCTATTCCCTCCTGTGATATAATAAAAAATACACATTTGTTTGGTTTGGAACTGTTTGAGCACCACCTGTTGGGCAACATTTAGACGCTTCGTGCCCCAGGTGTATTTCACTAACACCATAAAATGGTTTGGATGTAACCCAACATCTTTTGCCTCTTTTGACATGTACAACTGCTTGAATATGGAAATGAACACTCCTTGTTTAGATTCTCCCCTACACCTCTCAGCTTCAGCTTTAGCAAGAACCCAAAACCTTTTTAAATGCTATGAAAGACTATATAAAGCACTCAATTTTTTAAATTTGGAGCCAGTAGATGCAAAGAAAAATAAAAGATGTGGGAATTTTAATGTGTCATATTCCTGATTTTTATACAGTTACTGTTACACTAAAGGTCTAAAGAGGTGATGCTCTGTCATGTTAGCTGCTTATTTTCCTGATGTTCCATGTAAACATGTTAAAAAACAACACATGAAAAAATTTGTTGTAAAGCAGTGATAAAGTACTGAACAATTTGCTTACTGTTGTCTTTTATGGAGCTAGACCTTCTTGTTATCTTTCAAATGGTTCTCCAAATTTTTTGAAGTTCTTGAAGTTTTTCTGTCGTTTTACTGGAATTCAGCTACTTTTTTCACACCTTTAATCCAGTCACTTTAGCCGAGAAATTACATACTTTGGGAAATTGTGTCTGACTTTAAGACATATAATCGGTGGATAAGTTTTGGGGAAAAAGGCAACTTTTTTATAAAACAGATGCCCAGTAGTTGACAGTCATGTCTTTAAGAAATAAAGAAAATCCATGACCCAGGACCGATCTTTTAGCTCATTATCTACTGCAGGTTTTCTCATGGATACAATCCTATTTTCTGTCTGTTCAACTGTGTTTTTGTCATTATCTTTCACAGATTTCACTAAAGAAATGACAAGAAGTTACACTGTGACAGGTTTGTAGCATATATATTTTGTTTTTATACCAGGTATGAGAACCTCCAGAATGTTTCCTTGGGACCTGTGGATTATCCAACCACCAGCTGCTCTGCAATGTCATCAGGTGGCCTGGCAAATGGCTCTGATGAAATGTCTCTGAACGTGCCTCCAAGACAGATGGGGAAGGGTGTTTGGCCTGAAGGACCTGAGGTGACCCAGGAGCATCCCCAGCCTGAGGAACAGAACTGGAACTCCTGCAGGGAACGAGGTCCTGAAGCCTGGACTCCTGGTAGAGAAGAAACCCAGGACCAGGTCTGGAGCTCTGGCAGAGATGTGGCGGGACGCTCAAGTCAAGAGCAGAAGTGGATGCCTGACAGAGATAGACCCCATCCTGGATCAGAACGGGCCTGGATCACGAGCCAAGAGCAAGGTCCTGCGTCAGGATGGGGAGTGGGCAGAGATCAAAGCCAGGTTCGAGCCTGGAACGGTGGAAGGGATCCAGGAAGAGAAAGAGCCTCCACAGGACCGCAGCAAGGGTGGGGAAATGGCCAAAGTCAGGATGAACAAGGCTGGAGGGACTCAAGCAGGGAACGAGGAAATGTTTGGAGACCTGGTAAGGACTTATATATTTCTCATTTCTATGGAGAGCTGGCATGCATGAATAAAGAAAGCTTAATATTCGTCAGTTTTAGTCTTAATATAAAAGCGAATCCATTGTCTCATTCTGTTGCTTTATTTCTGGTCTGTGCAGACTATTTTGAGTCATTTTATATTTATATGTATTTTTACATTTATTTTAAAGACTTGAACATGAAAAAGGTCCAAAGAGCAGCAGTGGAGTCAAGCCCTGCTGTAAATAACTTCCTTCCACCACCACAGGGCAGCTTGTCCTGTAGGTTACCATCTTGTCCAATAGGTTAAACTTTCTAGCTGACACCTGCTTTCACAAATATCAGCGAGAAAGACTGAAAGTTTTTTCAGGAAAGCTGTATTTAAATTTTTTTGAAGAAACATAAAATCATACATTTGATGCACTAATGAGGGAAATTAATATATCTCAATGTTTAGGTGCAGTCAGTGTTGGGAAGAGCTCAGGAGCTCAAATGAATGAAGATCAGAAACCTATCGTTCTTACAATCAAGAAGGAACCTCCGACCTACCCTCCAGGTGAGAACATCTCTAACCACTAAATTAAAAATATTGTAATTTGATTTTATCTTATTGATTAGTAATTAAACAAAATTTCACCTGCACCTGGAATCACGTTGAGTTGGATCCCAGATGCAGTCCAGCAGTTTGAGAAATAAACTTGATCCTAAAGTGTGGTCAAAAAATGTTCAAGGTGAATAAAGATTTTGTTTCTATGAATAATCCAAAACATACATACAGTGCAAACATTTGATCCAGAGATAACCCACCTGGTACCTGTGGGTACCTAACCCACCCTTTACCTAATCCTCCAGGTAAAAGGTGGGTTAGGTAATTCAGATATTTATGTCTCTGATAGTAAAACAAGTCAGTCTTGATTTACACCATCCCCAGGAAGCCAAGAGGAGCGCTGGCAGCTCCAGATTGTGGCCAAAGGTAGAGTCACGTGTCCTAAATGTAAAAGTGTGAGCAGGAAAACTGTGGAAGGGCTGAAGAAACATATGGAGAACTGCAGACTGGTGAGTCCTGAAAAGTATTCATAACTCTTGAAATTGTGTCCAATTGCAACCAAAAACTTCAATATATTTTATTGGGATTTCCTGTGATAGACCAACACACTTAGAGATAATTGTGATGTGGAAGGAAAATGATACACCTTACTTTTGCAAAAAAAAAAAAAAAAATCTGAAATTTGTGTTGTGCTTTTCTATACCCTTTTTATCTAAACCCTTTTTATAATGTCTGACTAGCTTTTTCCATGTTTCCACTGGTATTTTGATGAAGGTTGCATGGTCTCCTTCCCATCACCTTAATCTTTAGCAGCCTCCACAGATTCTCTAACTGATTCAACTTGGAATTTTGGCTAGGCCCCTCCAAAATGTTAATTTCACTTTGATGTTGGTAAATTAAAAAGATAACTTTAAATCAAAATCTGCCAGGGGTACGAATAATTTTTGGTTTAACTTGCAGATACGAACGTTTTTGTCCATTCTTCTTTGCATAATAGCTTAAACTTATTTAGATTGGCTTGTTAGCATCTGTTAGTAGCGATTTTCAAGTCTTGCCACACATTTTTAATTAGTGTTAGGTCTAGACTTTGACTGGGCAATTCTAACATGTGGATATGTATTGAAGTAACCATTCCAGTTTTTGCTGTATTCTTTTTTTTTGTCCTGTTAGAAGGTGAACCTCGCCCCAGTCTCTAATCTTTTGCCGCATTTAACATGTTTTCTTCTAGGATTTAGCTCCCTCCATCTTCCCATCAACTACAAACAGCTTCCCTGTCTCTGCTGAAGAAAAACATCCCCACAGCATGATGCTGCCACCCCCATGTTTTACTGTGGAGATGGTGTATTCGGGGTGATGTGCAGTGTTTGTTTGTTTCTTACCACACACATAGCACTTTGCATGTGGGACAAAATGTTCCTTCTTAAACAGGAATGGTTTTCTTTTTCCACTTTTCCATAATGACCAGATTTGTGGAGTACTTGGTTGGCTGGATTATTTGAACCTGCAGGTGCTCCATCCAGCTACGGATCAACTTTGGCCAGCTGTCATGTCCCTGCTAAAGAAAAGCATCCTCACAACATGACACTGCCACTACCATGTTTCACAGTGGGCATGATTAATGCTTCGCTTGCTCAGCACATCAGTTTAGGTGTATGACCATGTCTTCGGATGTTCAGATGATATTGTTTTATAACTTTACCACAACTGCACTGACCTTTCCTCTGTGTTCCTTGTTCTTCGTGATGATTTTTACTCACTAATAATCTTTCAAACCTCCGTGGCCTTCACAGAACAGCTGAATTTATTTTGACAATACATTGTTTGCAGGTGGACTATCTACTAATGAGGTGACTTCTGGTGGAATTGGATTTTATTCAGTAGTATAAGAGTAAAGGGGGCTGAATACAAATCTATAACACCATTTTCAGATTATTATTTGTCCACCTAACAAATATGCACTACTTTGTGTTGGTCTGTCATATAAAATCCCAGTATAACACTGAGGATTATGGTTAAATTGTAAGAAAATGTGGAAAAGTTTAAGTTGTGTGAATAATGTTGCAAAGCACTGTAACCCACACTACACAGTTTTTATGTATTAAGATCCTGTGGGTTCCTCCTAAAGTTTAACCAGATTTATACTGTGGTCTGAGTACCTGGTGTAAAGTATTGAGCCTGTTAAGAATTGGTTGTCATTTTAATGTGTTGCCGATCTGCAGCAACCTTTTACCTGTCAGCACTGCGGGAAGCAGCTTAAATCCTCGACAGGGATGAAGTACCACATCATGGCTGATCACAGCCACCTGGTGAGATTATTTTTTATGTTCCCTTTATTTCTGTTCCACTGTTCCACTGTTTGCAGGAATGTTGGCTCTTTTGCAGTACTGTACGACTTTCTAGTATTAAAACCATATTTTTCACTGACGTGTTGATTTATTGCGTATTTTAGTCCTCCAAACTACACCCTTAGAGGCTTTGCATGGTAAAGTAAAACTGCCCAGGCTTTTAAACATTGCAAATCCATTTTTAAACTCCTAAAGACAGCATTTATGCTTGTATTGTGTAAGCTCATTTAATTTATTTATTTGTTTTTATTTCATCAAGTATTTTTATATCTGATTTTATAATTTACAGCTTGTATATTTTGTGCAGTTGGTGTTATTTTTTAAATGTGCTATATTGTCTGCATTGCTAGAATCCTGACATTAACTTCCCTGTTTTCTCCTCTTGAAAGCCATCAGCTGATGACCCCAAGGGCCTCGACGATCGTGCCATCAAAGATAAACTGCGTAAAATCCTGAAGAGACTCGGCAAACTGAAATGCTCTAAAGAGGTGAGCCGTTGACATTCTTTTAGACTGGTCTTGAAAAAGGCTGTGTTTTAAGACCATAAAAGACTCACATTTTTTCCAGGGCTGCACTGCTGCCTTCACCAGCATCATGGGTTATGTGTACCACATGAAGAAGTGTGGGAAGGAAGAGTCTGAGCTGGAGAAGTTGCTGCTGAATTGCTCCCACTGTGGGAAAACATACAAATCCAAGGCTGGTCTGGAGTACCACCTGAAATCAGAGCACGCTCCTGTGAGTGTGCATGTTTATGCTCCTAACTTCATAGATTTACAGTAATTTGTTCTAGTTGTATTAATTTACATACAAGTATATAAGAAGCTTACTGGTAATGTCCCATTTTGGTCAAGTCTTCCACTCCTGCCTTTCAGACACCCCAGAAGACTGAGGAAGACGAGTCCCTGAAGGCTCAGAGGGAGGCCAACCCAGAGAGGACGCCCAGCGGCAGAGTACAGCGAGCCTCCGCACAGGTGGCCAACTTCCACCTGGCTGAGATCGCCAACAACGAACTGCCAAAAGACTGGCCCAAAAGAAAGTTTCAGTCAGATCTTGTACCTGATGATAAGAAGGCAGGAGAAGTGTTTTTTTACCTTCTATATAAAAATTTTACTAATGAAAAGCCTGAAAGTTTTTAACACAAAGATTGGATCTATGGTAATCCCTAGGTTTTGATTACATTCCAATAATGTTGTTGCCCTCTCCAGTTGAAATACGCCCGACCAGGCCTCCCAGCATTCAGCCAAGAGGTGCTGAGGAAGTGGAAGAATGAGGTGAAGCTGCAGAGGAAAGTCCATTGTCCTAACCAGGTAGGACACACCGTTTGCTTTGATGTTTCAGTGATGATTACGCAGTGATGTTTTACTGAGTAATGGCAGAATTACATTTAACTTGATTCAGTTAATCTGATTTAACATAAAATTGTGATTTTTTTTATTTTTGTACTCTATTTCAAGCTGCTGTTAGGCACTGCTTGCTAGTGTCAAGCCAGCTGCTTCGACATACCATAGGATAGGATAAGATAAGACAAGACTAGATAATTTCTCACAACGGAGAAATTAAGTTGTTATAGCAGCTCTTCGTAACACACAATTTGGGTGCAGATAGTTATGAAAAATGTGCAATCAAAGAAGAACAAGGTAAATTTGCAAAAACAAGTGGTAATAATAGAATAGAATAAAATAAAATAACTTATGTACGCTAAAAAGTGGAGGTGATTATGCTAAAGTGACAATGATTGCGGGTATTTACAAATACAGAGGTTATTACATGAGTTATTATTATTATTATTATTATTATTACACCCACTCTTTCCGTCCATCCATCCATCCATCTGAAAACTCCGTCTTTACAAATCTCTAGCAACCGTTTTAACAGCCACTTAAGGCTGAAATATCAACCTTGCTGTAGCATCTGCTTTAGTCAAACATGTTTTGACAGTTTAGGTCACAATCTGACTGAAAAATATAAAGTTCTTATCCAGGAATAATGATAAAAGTTGAATGCAATGTTAGTTAAAGAGGCATTTAAAAAAAAGTCATGCTGAAAAATCAAGAAAATATGAAGTCAAATTACAGTTTGCAACCATTAGGTGTTTCACGAGAGGATAACAAAAATCAACCGTCGAACAACCTAACATGGAGCTTGTAAATCAGATTTTTGCTATTTTCTTTAGTAGAAAGCGCTATATTGGATTATTTTGTGTGTGTTTATGACAAGGAAATTGAGAACTATCACTATTAGAAAGAAAACAATAATATTTCTTTTTTACTTCAGCTTCAAAAATATACACTGCTTTCATTTCAGTAAAATGCATAATGATGCAAATTATGTAATGTGTTGTAATTTACTCTTCCCATAGGGTTGTGACTGCACATACACCAGTGTGTCAGGACTAAAAGCTCATCTGGGACTGTGCACAAAGGTGCGTCATCTGTTGTGTGTCTAGAAGGAAAATTTCTTACCACTTCAATTAAATCTTGGAATCCTTTTTGCGTTCCACCTAAAATATATCAAACAGCCATATTTTTTTCTTATTTGCTAAGGAGAATCCACTGTTCAATGCTTTTGTATCCTTAAATACATAAATGATATCCTTTTAATCAACATTCAAAGTGTAAGAGTAAATGATTAGCTAATTTAATGACTTATTTGTGAAATTGTTCTCGCTTGAATTTATCATTCCAAGTTTTTTTTCTGTCGCTTTTTTAGGGTGAATTCGAGGCTGGAAAATACAGATGTTTGATCTGCAACAAGGAGTTTAATTCTGAAAGTGGAGTGAAATACCACATAAACTCAGTCCATTCACAGGTAACAATGATTAGCAAGTTTCTTGATTTGCATAATCTTTTTTGTTCCTTTATAGTAATACTTTGTGCTGATGACTCCACTCTATTATTTTATTTATTCTATTTTAGCAGTTGATGAGGTAATTTAAACTACACTAATGTTCATCAATACAATCAGTCTTGATCAGTCTATTTAATAAAATTCTGTCAAAGAATACTTTTTTTCCTCCCCAGTGAACAATGTTCAACACAACTCTAAATTAGCAAGGAGATTCTGGATAGTTCTCAGTTTACAACTTATTTAGCATCACTAAAATGAAGTAAGAAATTTACAAATCCAGAAAGAACTAAAAATGAATGCAATCAATAATGAATTCACTATTAATCAACCGAAGGTCCACTTGTTAATGACTGTGTCGGGTAAAACAAAATCCTATAAATAAGAAACACTCAAGATATGAAAACTGATTGAAAATCTAACAGTTTTATCAGTCTCTCAGATGTTTAAAGAAATGAGCTGGTGGCCTAATCTCTATCATTAATTTGAGGGGAAAGTAAATAAAGGAAGAGGAATTTGGGAACCACTCTTAATTAGTCAGCTCCTACACCAGAACCACCCCTACAAAACAGGGAACTTTTTCTTTATGGTCTGGAATTGAACAGCCAATAATAGAAATAGATTACAAAACCATTAGTTAAGGAAAAGAGGTTGTGGTTAAATCTGTCTGGTAAGGATATTTTGATGGTACTTAAAGAAAAGCAGATTTTGTGGGTGAAAGATCAGCTCTGATGTGTTTGTGCTCACTGCAGTAGGGAGATATCATAATGTTAAATCCAAAAACTCAGCACATTTGCTTTTCTTGAACATGTTATTTTCACTTCTCTCTTTGCTTTTTGTCTTAACAGGACTGGTTTGTAACAAACAAAAAAGCCTCCAAGAAGTTTGAGAAGTTGCTCAAGAACCAGCCAAAGCAGACCGTCTATGCAGACAAGCCAACTGCTGATCAGTACCACTATCACTACCTGCACCAGCAGCACCATCAGCAGCAGCAGCATCACCATCACCATTATCATCATCAACAGCAGCCCCTGCAGCATCCACTGCAGCCTCTGCATCACCTGCAGCACCAAACCCAGTTCCTCCACCTAGAGCAACAAAACCTTCACCCACAAGATGACCCCCAGCTTCAGCAGCCAGAGCTCCACTACACTCCTCTAGAACCTCCCACAGGACCAATATGGTTGGACATGGACCGCAAGGAAGCCGTGCCGGGACCAGAGCACATCGACATGCACATGATTAATGCGGTTAAAATTGAGGAGAACAGCGAGGAAATAATGGAAGTTAAAGGAACAATTAAGGGAGAAACAATAGGAGAAACAGAGATGGTGGATGGGAAACAGACGGACTGCTTTGCTTTCAGCAGCAGCGGCTCATCACGCGAGGTGGAGGCGGGGCTTCATGACAGGCAGCGGGAGATCAACCAGTGGAATCTGAAACGACCTGGCTTAATGGAGCCGCATGCCGACGCTGCAGAATGACAGAGAAATGCTTGATAGTCCTTGCATCAGCTGCTAAAATAAACGATGCAACAGACAGCTGCTCCTAATACCTAAAACAAAAAAATTCCTAATGCATAAAAAGTGAGACAGCTGGAGATGCACTACACATGGGACGCTGTGGTGGTCAACAAACTTTCAGCTGATGGACACCTAGCATGAAGCTGTGGATTTAACACTTTGTTCACTTGTCCTTAACGGTTGCTAAATGTAGTCAAAACGTTAATCTGCGCGTTTTCACCAATTTTTAATGTCTAATTCTTTCAAAACCTTCCTGTCTTTCTTGTTATATGTATAAGGTAAAGTTAGTTTTCCCAAGAAGAATATGTCAACGTATTTTGTTTGAGTTTGTTGTCAAGTTTTGTTCTCTCTGAGAACACGTTGTGCCTCGTGAGTTTGATGCATCTAACCTCATTTCATTTTATTTATGACTGACGGGCCGTTTGTGTCTGCATTATGAAGAAACTTGTGGAGTCAGATGGATAAATGATAAATAATAAAGTAGCACACTAAGTAACTGTGTTTCCAAACGTCAGATGCCTTTGTATGTGTAAAGCAAATATGTTATGTGGAGCTGTTACACAGAAATAGCTATAGACTTTTCCAGCCTTTCATCCCCAACAAATGTTTTATACTTCTATTTGTGTGAATCTCAATGATGGTCTTTTTTTAACACAAAGCACAGAAACATTTTGATTGTGTGAAATCTCTCTGACGGTCAACTCTGATGAAGGGGAAAAAGACTTTAACTGTTGCTGTTTGCAGAATTGTTATTGTCTCTCTCCTAATGCATTCCTGACATTGATATTGTTTAGATGAATATTCATGTTCTCTGCAGTTTACATCCACTGTTAGACTTGATTATTCCAGTTATTTCTAGCTCTAATGTTTAAAAGAGATATTTTTTTCAGCTAATGAAGTGTATACATTTTTTTTTTTTTTTTGTTCTTGGTTTTTGTCTTTTGCTCACTTCTTTTTAAACCAAACTAAAGACAAGTCTTGAAGGAATCTGATTGAAGAATTGTTTAAAGACAGGTCATTTGCATTTGGAGTTTCACACCAGCAAATGTGGAAGTAGCTGTGGTCATATAAGGCCAAAATTTAACTTGATAAGAACAAAAGGCAACAGCTAAAGAAAGACTTGCAAAAAATATTGAGACTGGGGCAGAGGTTGCCTGTAAACATACAGCCAGAGCTTCAATGAAATGATTTAGATGAAACCATTTTCATGTGTTAGAATGATATAGTCAACACCTAGAGTAAAATCCGATAGAGAATTAAGTGGCAAGACTTAAAAATTGATGATTACGGCTGCTATCATCCAGTCTCAGTGAGCTTGAGCTTTTTTTTGCAAAAAAGGAATCTCAAATAATGTGATGGAGACACCCCAAAGAATCTTGCCACATTTGATGAGCGATGTGGAAACAATCCGTTGAAATTCCACCTTCTCCTGATAGGGGGCGGTGTAGAGCACCATGCTTGTACAGTAACATGGCGGTCTGATGTCCGGATATTGTAGGTTAGATTTATCAGAAGCAGCGGCACGGACACCGGAGGTATTTGCTGATTTTTTTCCCTTTCTGATTAAATAATGTGCTGGATCTTTTACTTCGGTTTCTGACCAGCCCATCATCCTTCAGCGAGTTGTTCCTGAGAGCTGTGCACGGGATTCGATCCCGTGTGGTCAGGAGTCCGGTATCCCGAGTTTGGTACGAGGGATTCCAGGCTTTGCCACCGGGGTGGAAGTCTTGAAAAAACTCACACGATTAGCTTTTAATGTTGGCAGTCACTGGCGATACATCAGTTTCTACAGTATCATGGTAAAAGTAGCATAACACCCTACTACTTTTTAGCCAGTTAGCTTAGCCGTGTCTGTTAGCCAAAACGCTTCGCTAAAAGACGCTAACTTGCTAGGAAAACAACCGAGTTTATCACTGAAATAACTTTGTTTTATTTGTTTTACGTATAAAAATGTGCCGGAATAATGGGAGACGTGATACAATGTAGGGTGTCATCGGTTACTTGTTGATTTCTTGTGTGAACTCTGCAGTTACTAAATAGGGGTAAACTGTCAATTTTTCAATGAAGTCTGGTGTGATAGAGATAAGATACCTTCACAACACTCGATTAGCATCTGGTTCCTATATTCAGCAAATTGCCAATTTACTGTTTATCGCAGCGTGGACTACCTTTGATGAACTCTAAATTAGACTAAGATAAAAGACATTGAAAGCGTTTTAAATTTGTATCCAGAGCTATTTAAAGGCAGTCCAGTGTCTTTAAAACGGCGAACTAGTCCTTTACTCTCTTGCTGAATCGGATGTGCTTCGATGGATCTTCAGGGTTGACATCTCCATTAAATCTGTTGGGGATAGATTTCTGTTACAATTTTTCTGCAAGTATAAACTGAAGGAGATGATGCAATATTACTGGATTCTATGGCTCATGCTCACCTTCTGTCTGTGCAGTTAATAGAAGTTGAACAATGTTCCTTACATGACGAAGCATATTACAGGACAACCCTCAGACAAGTAACTAGGAACCAATGGATCCCAATGTCTCTGGAGAAGGTTTGTAGAAACACACCACGTTTCTTTTAGACAAATGTAATATGTGCTTAGAAAAACAACAACTTTTCTTTGTATTTCAGTTTTCTTGTCTAATTTCATTGTGTCAGTATAGAACATCTTGCACCCCATGGACTGTTTTTACATGAAAACCACAACATTTAATGTATTTATTCTTCTTCGCTTTTTCCTCCTGGACCTTTGACCTTATCCAGAAATAAAATTTGGACCTTTGAGCAAAACATTTAAGAACCTAATATCTCTGGCTGTACATTTAGGGCTGTTGTCCCGCTGGAAGGAAAACCTCTGCCACAGTCTCAAGTCTTTTGCAGCCTCTTAAGACTTTTTTCTTTCGGGATTGTCCTGTATTTAGCTCCATCCAGCTTCCCATCGAATCTGACTGACTTCCCTTTCCCTGCTGAAGAAAGACATCCCCACAGCATGACGCTTCCACTATTGTGTTTTACAATGGGGATGGTGTGTTCAGCATGATGAAACACATAACATTTAGCATGGAGACCACAAAGTTCAATTTGCTCTTTTTTGGCCAGTAAACCTTTTTTTATATTTTTGCTTTGGCCCCTATTGGCTTGTTACAACAGGTCGTTTAAATATTTTCTTTCAACATTGGGTTTCTTTGTGCATAAAAGCCAACCTTGTTAGATGCATGATTAATAGTTACTGTGTCATCAGATTCTCCCTCCTGAACTGTAGAGCTCTGCTGCGCCTCCACAGTTACCATTTTCCTCCTGGCTGCTTCCTCCGGTCTATATTTTTAGGTGAACACATGTGTATTGTAGGTCTGCCATACTCTTTCCATTTTCAGTTCATAGGCCTTCATTAGCCTTCATCATTATGCTGTTTGTTTGCACTGAATCCTTTTTAGGGGTTTGAAATTAAAGGGGGGTGAATACAAATGGATAGCACCTGTTCAGTTTTTGTTCTTTAATCAAGTCATTTATTGAAAAAAATCCTAAAATCCTAAATTAAATTAATCTCTCTCCTTGCAGGGCAAGACCAGCTGTCAGAGCAGTCTCTTTATTTATCTCCCAGCTTGAGAGGACGGCAACGGAAGAAAAACTCAAAGTATTCTGATTTTGAGACGGATGTTACAGACGTTGTTACAAGCGTCAAAAAGAAATCCAGAAAGTCAGCGAGGACAGGAGTAGCTTCTGAAAAGAGCCCTTCAAAACATAGAAAAACTAAAACACACCAAATCCATCTAGACTCTGTTGAACAGACAGTACTAGTAACCCCTAGAAGACCAGGAAGACCTAAAAAAACACAGTTAGAGACGACACCTTCAATAATTGCCACTGCTGGTGGGGACCTACCGAGCGGAGAAGCTGGAGGTGCTGTTGTAGAAAATTCTGGCCAGCAGGAAAATGGGACACCAAAGCCAAAGAGAAAGTATGTCAGAAAGAAGCCTGTAGAGAAAATTAGAGACCCACCAGATGAAAAGAATCCGGGAGATCCTGAACCTGATGTGGAGGTGGAATCTGGGGGCCGTCGCAGGAGAGGGGCTGCAAAAGCGTAAGTTACGTGATGTGACTACATTAGTTGAATTTTACTGCCCTCAGGGTTGCTACAGTGTGAGAGTTAAATATTTCAGAGGTCTGGACTAGTACAGAAAATAAGTATAAAGTATGGAAAAAATATTTGTATTTCAAGGCTTTCTGTTTCCCTGCCCAGTTGTCTACATGATGCATATCTGAATTCTCATAAATAAGTCACTCCTTCAGTTTGTTTTTAATGGAACATGCACATTGAATTATTGTGTTAAACCATCCAATTCATTCATTTCTCCATCTGTACAGGTTGCATTTGAAGCCACAGCAGAAATGTACAAAACTCTTTGTGGACTTTTTGGATTTATACATAAAAATAGGAGAGAAATGAATAAGAATTCAGAAGATTTGAATCCGGCAAAGTGTTTTGATACAAAGTCTGTAAGGAACCCTATGTTCTGTTAGACATGTGCTTTCTCAAGTAAAAAGTTTTAAAAAATAATTCGTGGGACCTGTACCAACAGTACAGATGTGTGTTTTGCAGCCAAATATTCAATTCATTTCAGTTTCTTTATATGGCGCCAATTCACAACACATGTCGTCTCAAGGCACTTTACAAAGTCAATTCAATCGAATTATACAGATTTCAAGTCAGTTACATACATTTCAATTGATCCTAACTATCAAACAGTGTAGTCACCCCCCTTTGGCGCCCCCCTACCTCCCCCGATTTTATATCAAATGGTTAAAGTTTTTCTATCTAACGGAATCAGCAGATTGCATCAGTCAGTGACTTGCAGCATTCACTCCTCCTGGATGAGCATGTAGAGGACCGTGGAGAGTCAACTGCGTTGACTTTGCCTCCAGCAAATCCCTCATACTGAGCATGCATGTAGCGACAGTGGAGGGAAAAACTCCCCTGTTTAACAGAAGAAACTCCAGCAGAACCAGGGCTGAGTGGAGCGGCATCTGCCAAAACCGAATAGGAGGTTGAGAGAACAGAGCAGAGACAAAAAGAACACAGAAGCACGATCCAGGAGTACTTTCTCATGGGAAAGAAAAAAGTGAACATTAAGTTGTAGACTCCTTTAGGGTCTTGATCTTAGGAGCGAGAAAACAGCCTAACAGATTGAACTCTGAGGCAGTTTTCAAGTCTAGAGGATGAAAGAAAGCACATAGAGTTCGTCACAGTAGAAGCTCAGCCAGTAGCTACGTCTAGGAGAGACAGGGTTAAACACTGAAAGGGAGCTATATATTCTTTTAGCCATCATCAATGACTTTACAGTGACTCATCAATATTAACAATACATTAAACACAAATCTTCCAGGGCACTGAGGTACCTTCACTTTTTGACGAAAGAGGTGCTCTCTCATCCCAGAGATGAAACGGGCTCCAAGCTGCATGAAGACATATTATCCGAACAGAAAGGTTCCAAAAAAATAAAAGGTACAGTGGAAATTTTGGCTCTATGTGTCCATTTTTGACATGGTCCTCAATCTCACTTTATAACTTCGTTTAAATATCACCATAATGTTCACTATTGCCTAATTGTTCCCATCTTTAAATCATAAAACAGCCATCTACGGTTGAAGGAAACAGTAAAAAATGTGAAAGAATGTGTGTGGAAATGCAAAGTGCATTTCCCAAAAATATCGTTTAAAGAAATGATGGTGATTTTGTTCATGTAGCAACATTTCGTGTTTTTACACTTAAGGCCGAAAGAGAAAACGCAACAACAGTGAGGCTGCAGACGATGAAGACTTTGTGCCAAATTTCAAAGAAGAAGAAGAAGATGAAGTTGATGAAGAGGAACCTGAAGAGGGAGAGGTGTCAGACGCTGACTCAGATATTGTGGAACAAGGGAGATTTTCACCAGTTTTTCACATTAACAGGCAACATGTAAGATGACATCTAATATTTAGTTCCAATGTTTAGTTACTATTGATTCTGTTTTTTTTTTTTTTAGCCACAATGTTCACATTAATTTGACATTTAAATAAAGTCTCAGACAAAGATGGACTCAAGATTTTTGCTGATTAAATTGACAATTAAGGGAGGAATATTTTTCCATGGCCTCTCAATTTGGTTTTTGTCTAATAACGGCTTTTATTATTTTAAATAAGGGGTTTATCATTTATTAATGTTTGTTTTTTAATGGATCTAAACCTTATTATCAGTCATCTCTTTATTAAGATAGATAAATAGCAAATGTTGGTAAATTAGATGAAAGACAGCAGAAAAAAGGCATTTTGGTGAGAAAACGTGTCTCTTTCTCCAGCAGATTGGCTCACATGGCAAACCTCACAATGGAATAGAGTTTAGTGTCATAAAAACAATTATGGACGCTGCTGAGACAGCAAAGAAATTGTAAGTTCTTCCTTCGCTGCAGCTAGAAATAAAAGCTGTTAGGACATAATTACTAAACCTGTAGATATTTTCTACCATGTATGTGTGTGTTGTGTGTTTTTAGCCGGGAAGAGCACTACAGCAGCTGGGTGTTCCCAGAATGGGTTCCTTCCACTAACGGCTGGGAGCCTGTGCCAGAAGAGTATGTTGTTTTGTTTGCTTGCTATGGTAACTGTATTGTTATGAAAAATATTTCATTTTGGGTCGCTCATGACTCAGTGGTAGAGCAGGCGCAGCATATGCAGAGACTACAGTCCTTGATGCAACAGTTCCAGGTTTGATTCCCGGACCTGGGCCATTTACTGCATGTCTTCTCCTTCTCTCTCTGCCATTCTTCCTGTCCAGCTACTAATGAATAAAAGCCACCAGTGCCCAAAAAAGCATTGTAAAATTTTACATCCTGTCCTGGTCTGAACAACTTCTTTGAGGCCTGATACAGACACCTTTGGTCTAGGGTTAGGGCTGCATTATGAAGCCTTATTCTTCTAGCTTTAACCTCCTCGTCTGTGAATGTGAGGCAAGGGCTTTTCTTTGAAACAGTGACGCTGGTTGCTAGAACACGGAGTACCTGACCCTAACCCTAAGATGAAGATATGATGTTTATTAGGTTCAGTTTAACATGTCCTATCTCTGCTTTTTCAGTGAATTAGAAAAATACCTTCCTCAAGAACTGGAGTCAGCTGCTTTCAAAGTGTCCAGAGAAGGTCTAACGCAGGAAGAGACACCTCTGCTAAGAATCAGCAGGTGAGACTGAGCATCTCTAGCTTTGCTGAGGGTTAAAAGATAAAGGACTGTGTGATTTAAGAGTTAAAGTCATTTGCTCATATGTTGATGACCCTGCCAGGTTTGAGGCAATGCCAGCTCACCCGCATCGCTGGGACATGGTTCTGTTTGCTGGTGGACCGGTCTGGGCCCTGGAGTGGTGTCCGACACCTGGTGGGGCTCCTGCCTCCCAGTACATTGCTCTTGCATGCCATCAAGGGATGGATGACGTGCACTGTGTGAACCGGACCTGCTCAGAACCAGGTCTCGTTCAGCTGTGGGACTGTGGCAAACTGGAGTATGACAGCAGGTAGATATAAAATATGCAATAAGATTAAACCTGAACCGTTTTTACAGTTCCTGTTTTAGTCCTTCCTGTGCCTCGTCCACATTACTGTACACAGTTTGTTTCTTTTTTTATGCTCAGCCTTTTTAGCTCAGTATTTCTTCTGTTACCCTTACTGCGTATTATAAGTCCTCCATTAAAAAAGGCAAATTAATTATTCATGTGTGGCAGTTTAAATTTACTGTATTTGTCATGTCAAGATATTAGATGTTTTCATTCTTTTTTCTTGTTTCATGCTCTCCTTCCTGCCTGTGCAGACCAGACTCTCAGCCCTCCCTGGTTTATGGTTTGGCTCAGGACAAAGGCTTCATCTGGCAGTTAAAGTGGTGCCCTGCAGGAGGTTGGGAGCTACCTAACTGTGTCAGAAAGGTAAACAAATGTGCATTTTGTGTAATTTTCAGCCTGTTGCTATCTGTATTTGATAAGTAGTCTTATGTAATCTTTCCAATCCTCTTTAGGCTCCTTTCTTGCCCAGATTGGGTCTGCTGGCAGTAGCCACGTCCAGTGGTGTGGTCACCATTTATAGTCTGCCTCACCCTGATGCTCTACTCTCAAACAAAAAGCTCGCAAACTCTGGTAAGACTCTGAGTTTTGTCTAGGACTCGGTCAGTTCAGCTTTTCTCTTTAATAATAGAAAGTCTTTTTCTCAAACAAAGAGATTCTGCTGCCAAACGTTTTGCCTTTAAAGAGTGTTTAAATTGGCAATCTTCAGTATAGAGCTCGTAACTGCAAGTAAAAATCCTAACCCCAGAAACTGTATTCTAGGACTCTCCTATAATTTACATTTTTTAGTTGAAATTGCATGATAATAGGACGTCTCACCACTAAAAGAGAAGTCTTTGTTGAAGTAAACGGATTGAACTTATACAGCACTTCTGCAGTCATATTGATTACAATGAGTCACACTCACCCAGCCATTCTCACCATACACAGCTGTCCAGGTACACATCAGTATGTGACGGGAGGAAGCTGGAATCTTCTGATTGCCAGACGATAACTCTCCCCATTGACCCTTCAGTCACTTCATAAAGCAAAGACAGAAAACTCAGGAGGCGAAAGAGTTTTTGTTGCTTAGGACGGTTCTTAACTAGGTGAAATGGTTCCGAAGTATTTAGACTGTGGGAACTGCTCATTTACAAAGAAACAAATAATCTCTAATATTTATAGTATTTTCATGTCAACATGATGAAACAGAAAACCAAGCAATTGTCCAGAAAGACACACTACATAAAGTTAAAAATTAGCTCACGTTGAGTGAAGAAGAAACTTTGTTGGGGACAAAAGAAAACGCAAGTGTTTGCTACGTCCAGCAGAGGGTGGTGTTGGTTTACTGCAGCCTAAAGTCACCCTGACATTACTTTAAACTTGGCACAACTGCAGAATGACACCTGATTTATTTGACCTGAACCAGATCTTGATTTTGATATGACCCTTGCTCCTAAATGTAAAACTGTTTGCTTTATCATGTGTGAACAATTCAGTGCAAATTTTATTCTGCTTGGACTGGAGCCTTAAAAACCATTGAACCAAACCCAAAACTATAAGGCTCACAACTTACATGTGTTCACACCTGTACCACATCGACTTGCAGACAAAGACCTGCAGGAAATCATGAACATCAGTATAATTATGACAAATTATCCAACTTTTTTGTTGATTGAATAATTGATGAATAGCTTAAGCATGTAAGAAGGCGATATTGAAAGGGTTTTTATGCTACAGGCTTTCACACACAGTATGAACTGCCTACTAACTATGTAATCAATCAGCTGGATTATCCATCATGTTAGACATGGATCTCATTAACTGGAGCAAATCGTGGGCCGGTTAAAAGGACAACACCCTCGGGGACCCTCAGTTTTTCTCAGTCTTTCATGCAGCTTTAACAATGGCAGTTGTTAGGTGCACATGAAAAACCAGAGTCCATCCAGACATTATCGATGATGGAGCCTGTGGTCCAGTTCATTCACATCATCATGTCTGCTGCCTCAGGGGCTCTGCTGATAGAGCACTGTGTGAATGAGATTAATGACCAGCTTATCTGCAGCATCCATCATATGCAGAATTACGCTTATGTGTGCGTGAGTTAGTGTTTTTTATTTCTGTCAGGGGTCTGCCCAGTCGCTAATCTGATTAAACACAACACCAGCCTGAAATCATAGCATTTCTGGACAAGTGGACCTTTAACCTTTATTTGAGATACATCTTTTCTGTGATGGAGCATATAGTGTCCTAGCACCGCTGGTAACAATGTGTATAAGACCCTATAGTAAATTCATCCTTTATAGCAGATGCATAATATCACACAAAAAAAATCCACCTTTCATTTGACGACGAGAAGACATAATTGTTTTTAACAAACTACTGATATAGTTACAGTATTGGTACCCTTGTTGTTTATATGTGGGTACCAGCTCCCCCCCAACGTTTTCTGTTGGATTTAGGTCTGGAAGAAGAATGAGTTTGACTGGGAAGCCATTTCTATGTTTATTTGGCCATATATTTTGGATCAGTATTGCACAGAAAGATCAGATGATGATTCATTTTAGTCTACAGGCAGTGGCCACAAAATTTTAATCTAAACATCACAGGAAACAAGCCCACCGCATCACAGATCCTCCACTTTATCAAACAGTGGCCATGGGGAGTTTTTCCTGACCAAAGCTTCAGACCAAAGGGTCCAGATGAAGTTCCAGTATGTTTGATCGAACTACTTACATTTACATGTGATGGTAGAGCAGAAGAGGCTTTTTCCTGGCATGCCTCCCAGACAACATGATGGTGTGTAGATAAGATCCGATGTTTTTCATGGATACTTGGTGACACTATGATGTCTTCCTGTCCTGGCAGCAGTTCTCATAAAGGGAGCTGTAGGGATTTGTTTTTCCTTTCCCTTGCCATCCTGCTGAGGGTGCATGGTTGAAAGATAAACATGGCTCCTCACTGGGTCTTGGTTTTCATGATCAGTAAGTAGACTTAACTTGTATAAAACTTTTATTGTCATGCCAACCACTCAAAACACTTTTACACTCGAACCACCTTCACGCAGCCACATTGACAAACGAGCACACATTCAGACAGCGATGCACAGAGCGGTAGACAAATTGGTCTTCCCAGTGAGCTCAGCTTCCAGAGTTCCAGTTGTTTTAAACTTTGTAATTATTGCTTTGAACATCAACCCTCCTCTGCCTTACTTGACTTACTTGTCCTCTTGTCTTTCTCATTTTGAAAAAAGGTAAGAGAAATGGTCGTCTTCATATCCCAGGGAAACAAAGCACATGGATTTCTCCTAGAAACTTGGATCAGTTTATAAAAAGTAGAGTATATGCCCCAAAATCTTTCAGTCAGTCAGTCATTTTCTACAGCCTATTTCATAGTGGGTCGCGGGGGAGCTGGTGCCTATCTCCAGGAGTCTATGGGCGGGAGGCGGGGTACACCCTGGACAGGTCGCCAGTCCATCGCAGAGCAACACACAAACAACCATGCACACACTCAATTTAGAGAGACCACTTAACCTAACAGGCGCGTCTTTGGACTGTGTTGGGAAGCTGGAGTACCCGGTGAGAACCCACGCATGCACGGGGAGAACATGCAAACTATTTCCATGCAGAAAGTCGGGAGTCGAACCCGGGACCTTCTTGCTGCAAGGCAACAGTGCTACCTACTGCGCCACCTTGCAGCCCCAAAATTTTTCAGTCCAATGTTTTTATTGGAATTGTAAAGTGTACCAATAACTGTAGCACTGGTAAATTTATTAAAAAAGAAAAGAAAACTATTTCCTAACATTTAATTTTTCTTCACTAAATACATGTACTTAAACCAAAGGTTTGAATTTACTAAATGATTCAGCATTAGATGCTGCTGCTGCAATAAAAGCAGAATTTTAAGTGTTTAACCCGTTTTTCATGCAGGATTAATGAATATGAATGGGGCTGAGGCATTTATGTCAGCTGATAATTGTGAAAATGTTGCAGTTACACATTTTATTGAATATCACCTATTCAAGAATTTCACCAGTGAGTCCCATAATTAATTTCCCTCAATCTCTTAATGTAATAGTTCAACCGTAAGTCCATCTCAGCCTGCTTAGATTAGTTTTTTTTTGTTGTAAATAGATGAGGTATCAGTATTACTCTGCATCTTTCATATTATTTTTGATTTTAAAGGATAATCAATTAACTGCTTAGTATCAGACTTGACTGTGTTACACATGGCTTGGTTTTACAACTAAGGGAAAAATACGCAGAGCCTGAATTTGGACATAAAAAGCTCTATAAAACCTGACATTTCATTTTTTTGCCCTCTCCACTGTTTCATAGCCTCTGGTTTCCATTTTATTTTCTTGTTACGGATCATTGGGTTCAGGTTCCGAGATGCTTCTGCGGCAGTTCACTGCTTCCGACGAGTGGTTATAGTTACTGGATAAAACAGTTGCCAGTCATTACGAGGTAGCTGCAGAACAGAACAGATACCTGGGCAGACCTGGAGATACAGTGGGGAAAACAAGTATTTGAAACTCTGCTGATTATGCAGGTTTTCCCACTTGCAAAGCATGTCGAAGTCTTTAACTTTTATCAGAGGTAGTCTTCAACTGTGAGTGATAGAAACTGAAAAAAAAATCCAGAAAATCACGCGTGATTTTTTATGTAATTCATTTGCATTTTATTGCATAAGTATTTGATCACCTAATAACCATTAAGAATCCCGGCTCTCACAGGCCTGTTAGTTCTTCTTTAAGAAGACCTCCTGTTCTCCACTCATTACCTGTATTAACTGCATGAGTTTGCATGTTCTCCCTGTTCATGTCTGGGTTCTCTCCGGGTACTCCGGCTTCCTCCCACAGTCCATTATTTGTCAGTGTGTGTGTGCATGGTTGTTATTTCCTTTGTTGCCCAGTGACCCTGCAGGGACCAGTCATCATAGACAATGAATGGATGGTTTATTCTTTTGTTCTTTACAGCCACATTTTAAGACAATACATGTCAGAAATTCATATCTACAAATAGTTTTGAAAGATCTGTTTGTTCAAGTCATGCATTTTCTTTGCATTTTCTTTTTGTTAAATCACTTTGCTGCATTATGTGATTCCAAGGAAAAACAAGGTTCTTGGCAGTGCACCTTGAATCTCAGAGATAGAATTTAAATGCCTTAAATTTTATTCATTAAACATCATACAGGTGGATGTACTCTTAGAAAGATTTTGAGGTACAGTAAAAATCATAACCGCTCAACCCTGCTTGGAACAGATACCGTATGTGGGAATGGTCTCATAATGATACAGACATGTTTAAAGTGAGATTTTGAAGAGGACAACTTTTTTTAAAGGGGAAAAGTCAAGACTCACCTGTTAGCCTCTACTAGACTGGTATTAATTCAATTTAAAGTACTAATTTCAGTTTGCAACAGACCATTTAGGGAACCCAGCTAACATGTGAAAGAAAATATCCAAAAATTAGGGAAACTGTGACGGAAAGCAACACTGTATCACCATAGACCCCCCCATGAAACATCTGGTAGTGGCTGCATGATGCTGTGGGGAGGCTTTTCTTTAGCAGGCACAAAGAAGCTGGTAAGAGCTATTGAGAAAATGAATGGAGTTAAAAACTGGGCAATCCTGGAGGAAAACCTGTTAGAGGCTACAGAAAACCTGAGACTGGGTCAGAGGTTCGCCTTTCAGCCACACAACAAACCTAAACCTACAGTTGAAGCTACAATAGAAGGCTTCAGATCAGTTTTGTCCAAACGTTTCGCCATGTGGACCAAAACTGTAAAGTTTAACGTAATTGAGGGCCACGAAATTTACAGTTTTTTCTTTCTGTTTTATTGCCAAATTTAATCGTTTTCACAAAATATTTTATTTTTTACCTACACAACTATAAATAAAACATAACATTATAATAAAATAAAGTCTGAGTATTGTAGATCTGAAACATAACATCTCACAGGTTTCCCTTGTTTAAAAACAAAAAAAGAACAGCTGCAAACAATATTTTAAAACTTTTTTTTCTATTATCTTTGTCTGGATTTTTTGTGTTTATTCTCAGCAGCAACAACAGGGTATGGATCCTCTTTCTTAAAAAACCCTTGCTTTAGTAAAGTCTGCTCTTGAGTAAAAGAGTTTGTGATGAAATTGAATTAAAAACCAAAGACATGGTTGATAAAAGATGAGTACTTTGTGTTGTACCATCCATTTTTAAAACACACTTTTTTTTTTGGAAAAGCATCGCATCGGTGAAATTTTTGACTCAGCCTTCAACCTCAGGCTGTATTGCAAGGAATCACTTCAGGGGCCGCAAATGGTCCCGTGCGCCGCAATTTGGACACCCATTGGTTTAGATCAAAGCTAACGCCAGACCTAAGTCCAATTTTGGAAAAAAATTTTTCAAATTAAACTTGTTTTTCAAGTTTTTCCCTCTTTTGCTTGAGCTTTTTTTTCACAAAGGAATTTTTGGCAAAATGTCAGGTTTTTCAAGTTTTGGGTTTAGATGCCCCTTTCAAAGGATTTGCTGCTGTAATTGCATTAAAATGCTCAACAAGGCCATATTACACCTTTATTTATTTATTTATTTATTTCCAAAGAAATTTGAAAACTAGATATCATTTTCCCTTGAGGAATGTTGATAGTTTTGTACTATCATTGTGTTGTTTTTTTTATTTACCTTTTGTTTTCAGTTGAAGATTCTGACTGTTTTATAATATGGATCATTTCATTTAGTTTCAACTTACCTGAGGTGGAGCAAGCAGCTCTTTTCACTTATCAAATTTCAGATATGCCCATCGGGGCATGGTCCCCAATCAATGTTATTTTGGTTTTCCAATATAGCTGGGAAAAAAGGGGGTACACGGCTCAAACGGGGGTTGAACAGGCTATATTTTTTTCCTTGTTCTTCCCTCTGCTGTTTGCGACAGATAATTGTAAATGTCTTTTCGATCCGCCCCCCAGTGATGGGCTGAACAGAGGAGGAAGCGGGAAAAAGCTGCAGGGTTGGAAAGGGGTTTTGGGGGGGGGGGGGGGGGGTTTGGGAAAAAGGGGCAAAAGAGTGAGAATGTGAGGTGTTGGGAGCTCACATAATTTACGGCGCCTTTTTCCATCAGACAAGGATCTATAATTGAAATGACAAAAAAGATGCATCACCGAGTGTTAGTTAGTGTTGGAAGCTATGAATTTTAGCTCTTGTAGCTGACTCGTCTTGTATCCCGGCGCTGTCATTCATCGAAGACTCACTTTGGGTTGGGCAGGGAAATGATGCTGGGGGCGTAGCATGAAGGCCAACTTAAAGTGCTGTGGTTTGCACTGGATTCTTATTTACTGCTGAAAACAACATTTTTTCATTCATTACTTCAGGGTCATAGATTGTAATGTTAGAGTATTTTTAGATCAAGGTTGGAAATTTACCTCAATATAAAAATGTGGCTCTCCTTCAGGCTTTTTTTAGTGACTTAATAAAGAACATTTTATACAATTAATGTTTATGTGGTCTTGAAGTTAAAAAATGTAGTTCTGATTTCCATAGCTTGATTTAAGGATTTTAAGTAAGGAGTAATGTAAAATATTTGCATTTCCAAAACTCCATTCATCCAAATGTTTATCTGTCTTCCCACCATCCATTCATTTTTTCATCCACGTACCAAGTTACTCATTTATTCATTCATTCATTTATAAATCCATCCATCTATTATCCATCTTTCCATCTGTTTGTTCATTCATCCGTCCAACCCTAAATCCATCCATCCATCCATTCATTCATTGGTCTATTCTGTCCACACATCTATTTGTCTTTTGTTTTCTTTAAAAATTGAATTTTGACATGAAAAACATGAAGGAACCCTGCTGTTATTAGGTGACAGGGTACCATTTGCTTTGTGATGGCGCGTTTAAGTCAACATCACCGTTAAAAGCGTTAATCTATAACTGAAAAGGTTTTGTAAAAGTATTAGTTTGTGTTTTACTCAGGTTGAGGTGAGGTGATGGGTAGTATTGCTGAATTAAAAGGACACTATTGATCTGACTGTTAGGAATCCAAACTGGAGCGGGAGAGAAAACTAATGATGGAACAGCCTGATACCTTCTTTTTCAGCAACCATTTCAACATTGCAATGATCACTGAGAAACCAGCTGCTGGATTAGAGCCATAAAACCCCTAAACATCCTAACCACAGGATCAGTTTCACCACTTTTCCCCTTTTTGTAAATCTACGACATCCCATATTTTCTCACAGTGTAACTTTGCATGTTAAGCATCCAAAAACATTTCTAAGAGGAAATATGTAACTGCATTTGTTGACTTTGTGTGTTTTCACAGAAAGTAGCAATGGAAAGCCAATTTACAAGGTAGGCTCTGTTTCTAGGTCTGTTTCTCATTAAAATGTTAATCTTCTGTATTTATATCAGTAAAACTATAAACCAGCAAAAT
Organism: Crenichthys baileyi; assembly: GCA_036173005.1. NCBI lineage: Eukaryota > Metazoa > Chordata > Actinopteri > Cyprinodontiformes > Goodeidae > Crenichthys > Crenichthys baileyi. The sequence goes on from JAHHUM010000610.1 coordinate 665,611, forward strand.
ATTTAATGAAACACTGAGGGACATTGGCCTGGAGGAAAAGTAATGAACCTGCTGTGTTTTGTGAACATTGTATTGTCTGTCGTTTTCTGCAGGCACGAGGTGTCATAACGTTGAAATTGGGCAGCATCAAATCTCCTCGCAAAGAAAGGAGTGGACAGGTCCTGTCTATGGATTGGCTTCCTCAGAAACCACACCACTTAATGGCTATTGGATTCTATGATGGTATGAATTGATTTTCCTGAGATGCTCTTGATTAACTGCTTCTTGTTCTGTAAGAACAAACAAATAAGAGATAAGATCGTCTCGGGCTCGTCTGTTATGGATTTCTATCTGTTGCTGATGAAGCATTGCTTCTCTGCCGTATTACATTTAAATATTTTTGTCTTTTGCATTGATCTATCACTTTAGTTCTGGGTCCTTTTGTCTCCTTCCAGGTATAGTTGGACTCTGGGATCTTTCAACGAAATCTTCCCTGTTGCGAGTCCGAGAGTCAGACAGGTCTTTGAGTCTGCTGCCCTATCGATGCATACTCGCTCATGACCATGCAGTCCGAGCTCTGGTCTTCTGTCCTGCATCCAGGTGAGCCCTTCTCACATCAACTAATTTGTTTTAATGGTTTTCTAGTTACCTCCGCCAAGGAGCTTTTTAAATGCGTTGGTTTGTACGTCCGTCCGTTTACAAAACATCTCAAAAAGTTATGAAGGGGTTTTGATGAAATTTTCAGACAAGGTGCATATTAGTACAAGGAACAGATGATTAAATTTTGGTGGTGATGAGGAGCACCATCTGGATCTAGGATTTTTTGAAGGATTCCTTCTCATTGCCAGACCATGGTGGGTGAACTTGGGGTTCCCACATGGTTTCTCACCCTGTCAGCCGCTGACATGCAGTGGGCTTGGCGGAGGTCTGCGCTCTTTGAGTGCTTTTCTAGGTCAAATTATGTCTCTGTGTTTATGATGCAGAAAAGGCTCATAGTGTCTTTTTGCTGCCTTGTTTTTTTTCTTATGTTGTAATTTTTGTCCTTGCTGTACAGTCCCTTATTCTATTTTTTGTTTGTTTTTATGTGTTTTACCTTAGCATGTATCTGCATGCTTCCATTTCACTTTGCTGCTGAATTTCCCCACTGTGGGACAATAAAGGGTATTGCTATTTCTAGGAAATAAAGAAATGAACACATAAAACATCAATGTGAACAACAAGCCAGGCAAAACAACTCCAGATATTCAAGTTTTATATTTTTTATAATTGACACAGTAGTCTACTACTTTAAAGCAATTTAAAACGAGTAGACAGGCTTAAGAGGGGTCTGCTAAGTTTTATCTTATACAACTTTGAATCAGTTATGTTATCTGCACTTGTTCAGTGCAGTAGCACAACATCACTCATTGGTGACAAAATTAGATATTGATGTTGTAGAGGTACCTAGAATTGGCCCCTGAGGAACTCCGTTGTTAACTCAAGTTTATATCAGAACTGTATCGGGAAGTCAAATCATTGTTTTTAATAGGTAATCTGTATTTACCTTTTATAAATTGAACACACATAATACCTTTCATATGCTATTGAGTTCTGTTAACATGAAACATATCAGTTTTACCTAAAACAAAAAAAATACCACTGAAAAAAAGACAAAACAAATCTTAGCGTTTAGATTATTAATGTGTTAACTGAATAAGACATAACTGTTTTTAAACACATCTTTGCTGAAAATACACCAACCATACTGTAGGTATTGATATAAACACAGATCAGTAATCTACATGAAAGCATCTTTTAAGATTTCACCTGGTTAAGCTGTGCTGAGACTGTCAAATGATTTTTCCCAGCCATATCACTCAACTGCTGTGTATGCAGTGGAGGAGGATGATGAAGGAGCCATTTACATCATCTGTGTCTGCAGCAGGAATTCACTCCTATGCAGTCAGAGTCAGGATAAGATTTACAGTGATGCTGCAATATAATAAAGGTTTTTGCTTGTTTTGTAATAAAACAATTGAATTCTCTTAATGTGTTTGATGCTTTACAGCCCATATGTTAGTTGCTGGCGTATGTTACAGAGAAAAAGACTAGATTTGCTGAGCTTTCAGTGAAACAGCAGTGGTAGAGACGCAGAATAATATCATCCTTATAGTCACTGTGTCCAAGAAAAAAGAAGAATAATCAGGCTTTTCTTTTTCTCCTCAAATGTATTTCTTTACATCTTTTTAAACGTACAAAATATTTAGTTTTTGCTTACTTCTGTCTCTTTACTTCATTATGACTTGGTTAAGATCAGCAGATCTTCTGGTTTCACATTAACAGGCAGGTCATTGCAGCATATTCATAGCAGCTTGCTCCATCAGTCAGTGAAATTAAGACATTAGTTCAAGTTTCCTCAGCGTGCAAATGAGAGAGACAAACTATTCACTGCAACTGTTGCAATGCCTCATATCTTCAGAAAATGACGTTCAGAGTTCCCTCCTGCTCAGTGTAACATTGTAGAAATCTGTAGAAACCGATGACTATTCAATAAAAGTTAACAGGTAATTAAACTTTGAACTCTTTAGGTGTCCTAATTCTTTTGCTGTTACTGAGGTTAATATTTCCGTCATCACAGCAGAGGACGGCTACTTTAAGGATTCTAAAATATAAAACATATTTAAAGTTATTTTACAAATTTTTGTTTGCTACATAATTCCATATGTGTTCATTCACAGTTTTATGCCTTCAGTGAGAATTTACGTACAATGTAAATAGTCAAAAAACGAAATAAAACCATTAAATGAGAAAGTGTGTCTAAAACGTTTGACCGGTAGTGTATATTTTTATATTTTGTATTGTCATTGTGGATGCCAGCCTGCCTAAAACCTATGTTTTTGTATTGTTAGTGTTACATTTCAGATAAATCTTAGAGGAAAAAATATCGCAGAGAAAAATAAGGTTTTGAGCCAGTTAAGTTTTTCATGTTGTCTGCTAAATATTTTTTAGGTAATTGACTTCTGCATAAAACAATAAAAAACCATCAATAATCCTTGTTTTATAATCCATCAATAATGGTTCACTAACAAGAAAAATGTACAATTAAAGCTTTGAAAGTGTGTTGTTTGTAAGAATACAAAATTATTTAGATTATTTTGAATTCTCTTTATATGAAATATGTTTTCAATAAGTTGCCTTCTCAGATTTTTTTGTTTGTTATTTTTTCAACATGTTTTTAATATTTTATTTTTGATATTTTGTCTACTTTAAAACCCTTTTTCAATTTAGTTTCGTTTTGTGACCCCTGTCCTAAGCTGCGTTCCTGTTTCCTTGTTTGTATTCATTGTTGCAGGTTTTTTATATCATCCACTTACATTCTGTATTTTCAGTAATCCCAAAGAAAGTCTCATTATTGAGGCAAGGTTGACTTCTGCATCAGCAAATCTAACTTTGTGTTCATTTTTGCATCACAGCAGCTAGAATGCTGTGTAGAAATGTCTCTGGCTAATTAATGGTACCCTTAACAGCACGGCAGCATCATTTATCTCTGGACTAGTCTAGAACTAATAAGATTTGTCTTAAAAAACTGAGAATTTTATGATTTTGCACATCAACTGTTTGTTTTCTGTTAAAAAAAAAAACAAGATAGATTAGTTGGAAAAAGTTTAATATGTAAATTTGCAAAGACTGAATATGGAGCCAACCGTAGAGAGCTACGTTTGTCTGGGTCCCTGCTTTTTAATCAGGAAGCCTCTCTCTGTTTTCATTCAAAGACCCTTTTTTGTTCTCAGATATGAACTGAACCGTCTCTTCTCTGCTTTGGTTCCACTCCTTGCATTAAAGCGCCTATTGATTTCTGTGTCATCATTTGTTTATGGCGGACACTGCTAGCAGAGTTGATCAATGAGAAGAAAAATGATGAATTCCACTAGACTCAAATATTCAGCCATTTTTTGTGTTTCACCCAATAAAAATGCATGGATTCTTTTGCCAGAGTTAATGTGTGATAAATCAAAAGTGGACTCGTGATTAAGTTCCCAAACTGTTAACAGATACCTGTTGATGACAGCGGGTGAGGACCGCTACTTGAAAACGTGGGATCTGAGGAGGCTCTGTGACCCTGTCAAGGTTCAAAAACGCCACCTGACCACTGAGCTCTGCTGGCCGTTAGACTCACCTGGGGTCCTGATTGCCCAAGAATCTGCCTTTGTACCGTAAGAAAGCTAACTCTTACCTTCTGTTGGTATTCGGAAAGCTTGCATGTCAGTGGAAACACTGGATAGGATCGGTTATTGCCTGTAATTTGTACAAAACACACCTTCGAGCTGTAAAAGGCATTACTTTAAACTTGTGTATGTGTCGTTTTAACAGATTGAGACATTTATGTTGTTACTCTTGCAGAAATGGAAGATAACATTTTTCAAACTGCTTCTCCTTTGAAATGCAGACTCAAAAATTTTGATCTTGTCAACTAGAGTCACCAAATCTAGCTCTGATAAATGTGTTGGTGGAACCTGTTAAAGTCCATGTTGTAGATGGGTTCCTCTTTAACAAGACCACAGCTTCATGAGGCTGACTGGCATACAGTTTTGCTGTTTGGTTGATAAATAGTAAATCGAGATTCACAACATCCAGCTGGAAAAGTAAAGAATGTTGAAGAACAGATAATCTACTTGGGATGTAAAATACTGGTAAAACATTTTTTAGGCCATATCCAATTATAAGAGTTATTGTATCATATGGAAAAATATTTGGGTTTCCAGACATCTAATTTCCCTAACATCTATCCATCCATCGATTCATGCATCCATCTATGCATCCTTCCATCCTCCCTCTTTCCTACAGTCGGGTTTTTTCATGTTCAATACTTAAAACCTGATGACTGTTCAAATATATTCTAAAACTAGAAACCCCTGTATGTATACTTTGAAAATGGGCCAAAAGGACCTAAACTCTAGAAATTTAAGTTTAGCAATGTCGTATTAAATTAAAATGAAATGTGGACTCTCTGATATAAATTTGCAGTTAACTGAAAAGCAGAAAGCAAATATTTGAGCGGAGAATTGTGATCCAGAAGTAAGGATGGAAACAAAAACCAGAAGGGTAGAAATCTTCTAAAACTGAAAAAGGTGCTGTAATGGTCCCCTTCAAATTTAAATAAGATCATTTTAGACTTTTAAGACAAACAGGTTAATTTCTTCTCTTTATCTATTAACTACAAATAGTGTTGACTGCTGCTCCACCAGTGTTTAATTACACTTCCCATTAAATCTAGGGCTAAATTTACTAAAATATGAAATTAAAAAACAAACAAATAATAAATTCTTGAAATATTAATACTGGCTACAAATATATTAGACACTGGCCAACTGGTTCAAGGCAAATGTTGCACTTGTTTGTATATCAGAACCAGTCAAAATGAATATGTTGTAATAGATTTTCTTCTTCTTTTTCCATTGTTGTTGTTTTAGGAGGAATTCAATGGGAGTTCATTATGTTGATCACTACCTGCGCTCCTACTTTGCCATTCCTAGGAATACATCTGTGTGGGTGAGTGCAACCTTCCTACAGAGACGATTTGCATCAGAAATATAAACCAAGGCTGTTGAACACATTTGTGATTACAGACCTTGTTCCCTAGAGGAGGGGTGTCCAAACATTTGGTCAAATGGGCCAAATTCGTTAAGTCAAAGGTACTCGCGGGCCAAAAATATATATAAAGCTAAAATCACAATGTTGTGAATCATCAATAATCTAAGCCTGCAATATTTTAATTAAATAAATAAAGTAGCTATTTTTTGTTGTTGTAAAGGAATCATTGTAGATCTACAGGTAGATCTACAGATTAAAAAAATGTAGTGTACCTTAAGCAACAAACACAGGATTATGGTCACTTTGTTTGAAAAGGCTTGTTGTATTTAACTATGTTTAATAAATATATATAAAGAAGATTTGGGTCGATGTGGTCCTATTTGCTATGAAATAAAAGGGAATACAAGAAGCGTTTGGGGGTCAGGAGAAGTCTGGACCGATAATGCTCCAAAGGTTGCATGAGGAAGATACAATTTTGGGCTTTATGGGGACGTTTTGGTCACAGCCATGGCAATAAGGAGGACATTTTGACCGCGGTAAGGTTAGTTTTAGGTTGGATATTGGCTATTTGTGCTTCCCCCTGTTTGACCCGATGCAGGCAGTGTAATTACGGGCAGCTGCTCTCTGCCTGCTCCCTCTTTCTGCAGATGCTGGTTGTCATAAGGACCGTCAATAAATTTCCAAACCAAACACGCTGTTTCATGGTGGTATTGTTTGTGTGTTTTGGGGAATTGTTTGTGCATCTGAACAGCTGGTTTTATGTGTGATCAGCGGATTTAGGATGTTATTAAATACAGCGTCCCCTACCTGCGTGTCATTCAGAAAGCTGATGTGTCCTTTATATTTTCTTTCAGCCTTCAGGCATGGTTTATAATTTGTAAATAGTAAAACTCTATTTCAGTATAACCCGCTTCGGCCACTGTCCTTAATATTATTGTAGTCGCTGTTGAGTTTTATGAACTTTTCCCTGAACTACCTCGGTAAAAACCTCATTTCTCCTCCTTCCATGGCCAATCAGTGAACAGCAGTCTGCTTACATCACATGTAGTCCCAGCTCTGCCCCGATGGTACCCGCTCAGGACCAGGGACCAAAAAAGTAGGTACTGGTACGGACAAAACAGTCATGGAAACAGCAGGCCGAGTGGAGCAGAGTAGGGCCAAATCGAGCCAGAGGAAAAGGGTTGTTATTAAAGATGAATACTTAATGTTGTACCTAACTTTTTACATTCTAAGAAGATTTCAGTTTGTCTGTAATAATTTTGCTCTAATTGGAAATAAAAAGTCTCCATCATTGTTTCTATCAACAGTTTGTACTTTCTCCATTTCATTTATTCCTCTTAATGTTTATATATTCTTTGACTATTGTACTGCCTTTAGGCAAGCATTCAAAACATTCAGAGTTTCTGTTATTTCAAAGCTGTCATTTGTAAACTTTCAGGGTTTTTTAAGATCATTTCTGTTAGTCTCTTATATTTCTACTGAAACCTGATGTTCTTGGCTTTATATCCCACTGTGGATTGGTCTGTTTGTGTCATTGCAGTCTGTGTCACACTCTGAGTGGCTGCACTGCGTGTTGTCATCAGATACACTCGGCGAGGTGATTCTCTCCATGTTACCTCTGGCCCGCTGTGCTCTAAGATGTGTCAAGAAAACAGACATGAGACGTTTCGTAAGTTCTATAAAAAGCTAACTTCATGTTTTAATTGGATTATTTTTTGATCAAAGTAAGTTTTGAGGGCATGTTAAAAGTCTTCTATTAACTTTTGTCCCTCAGCCAACCTACCTCACATCTATGGTGCCTTATGAAGCAACTGAAGGAGAAAATAAAGGCAAGAAAAAACGAAGAGGACCTGTTAGTGGTGGGCAGGAAGCAGGAGAGACAGAAACATCAGATGTGGAAGCTGAAAGAGCAAAGGAGGAGGATAATACGAGAGGAAGAGTTCATCTGAAGTTTCAGACGTACAAAGAGGCTGTTAAGAAGTACTACCTGCACTTTAAAGACTTGGACATGGTAGGTTGATGGTTTGTATTATAATAGTAACGTTGATTTGCTTTTGTTTATTGTTAGATTGAAAACAAAGCATAAATAACTTCACCCATGAAAAGTCTGTAATAGCCACTTTTTAGGAAGTCTTACTAATGTTTTCATGTCAGCGTTTTCATAGGTCTGCAGCAATAGAAAAAAGTTGGTGTTTTATAAGACTTCGGTAACATTTTATATCCAGTTTTTGGTTTTAGCGGCAAAATTAATCCATCCATTCACCCTTCCACCCATCAAATAATTTATCTGTTTTTCTATCATCTCTCAGTCCGTCCTGCTATCCGTCTGTTTCTCCACCCACACATTTCTCCATCCATTTATCCATTAAACCCACCTTCAGAATAGAAATGTAGTTGGACCCAAAAGGTATTTTTTATCTAAAACATTATATTTGGAACCAATTTCCCCCACTGGGCCCCATGAAAAGAAACCTTACTGGGCCGTCCCAAAGGCAGCCCTCCTGGCCGGCAGAAAATTATGATACTGTTTTACATAAAACTATGCATTTTAATAATATTTTTGGGTATCATTCCCATATTTGTGAAAAGAAAAACATGACAGTTACTTGGTAGAGGAAGCACTGAAAATACAATGAAATTAATTTAGATTTCATTATTTGCTGCAAGACTGATACTCTTTATTCCAAAACCTGTCTCTTTCTTTAAGTACTTGAACATAAAATTCTCTTAAGATTAATTACCTGAAAATATAAAACTTAAATAAAAATTAACCCCTTCCATTAAAATAAAATGCTATTTTAATCTGTGGAGAAATAAATAAAATCTCAGCAAAAAACACCATCAAAAACAAAATGCACACACTAGGAATGTTATCTGTTCCTACAGCAAAGCAGGGGTTGAGTCCCAAACTACTGACATCATATGTCAGTGACAGCTGATGCTTTTTAAACCATTAAAATTCTGAAATAAATACAGACTATAGCCTTTTATTTTATTTCAGAACTATTTTTTATATTTTAATGTTTTTTCTCCATCATAACCGATTAATTCAACACAGAGCTACTCACCTCCTTCCTCAGACGGTACTTGGGCTTCTGCAGGTGGGACGGGGGGGGAGCTGACAGACGGCTGCTGCTCTTGATGTGTCTGTTCAGAACATGCATCAAACGTTTAGCAGAGCAGTTAGAAATATAAGAGAATATGGGGAGAAAAGTTTGCTAGCTTGTCAAATATGGACAGAGTTAAGAATAGACAACAGGTTAATGTTCCAGAACTTTCTATTACATGAACCACTAACACACCCACCTTGCCTGTGAAAGAATTGGGTGACATACTGTCTACCCGTTGCATCTTTCTCTTTGTCTGAGCTTTTTCTCTTTCCTTTTTTGGCTCCCTGACTTATGCGACATCTTGCCGTCTCCGCCTCCGCTCGCTCTCTGTGAAAAGTTGTCTGTGGCTTTTTGAAGGAGCAGGTGGTGGACTGAACCGTTTTACGTAAATCGAGAGGAGAGGAGGCATTGAGAAATGTTTCCAAAACAAATAAACTTTGATTCTAAATTAAAATCTATGTGTGATTGTAAGTTTATTACTGAGTGTCATATTATTTTGTCAGTATTATAACTCTCAATCATAGGCCCCTAAAATCCTTCTCCTTACTCTCCCTTTTTCAGCGCCCCGCACACAACCATAGTTATTTCAGATAGGAATAAATAATAATGTGGCAACTTGTGTCACTTACTGCAGCATCAGCACCACATGTGTCACTGTATCGAGGTGTTTGCCGAAAAAGAAATCAGTCCTCAACATTTGTTTATGCCTGTGCCTCGAAATCTCGAGAATGTTTGCTATATTGTCATCGCATAGAATTGAGGCCAAAGATGTAGAGTAGACATAGTTAGTGACAGCAATAGCCTATTGCAAGAAAAAGACAGAACTGTGCCAGGTGTACTTTCTATAGGAGAAAACACAAAGTTTTTTGTCTGGAGTTCGTTAAGAAATGAATCCCCAAACTAAATGTGCGTTTTTCAGAATCCCCTGTATTGCTGAATTAAAACATATATTTATATTTCATGTAAGCTTTCTGAAAAGTGGTTAGAAGTTATTTGAAGTTTCTACATTATTACTAATGATTTTCCACTCTGACTTCCAGCGAAACCTTACAGGACTCAGTAAACGAGCTTTGTGGAAACGCATGAAGAGCACAGAAGTAAAGGCAACTATTAACATGGATGACATGCCTTTGGCTGCACTGTACAAGGTACATTTTAACACACTACAAACCTTTAGGTGTCTTCAGACTCATTCTGCAGCATATATGGCGAAGAAAAAAAGGGTAAACGAATAGATAAATACCAGAATCAAAGAGAAAGAAGTTAAAGGCATCTGCCTCCTTCTCTGATGGGCAGCTATAAAGTCAGGCCAAATGTAATGATGTGGAAAATGAGAAAAATGTCCTGCCCTGCAGGAGGAAGGAGAGGAGATATGATGTGTTTAATTTTAAGAGGCAGAGATGAGGGAGTGACTTTGCCCTTCAGGGTGAGGTGATCAACTGACACTTTATGGGTCAAATGTAGGAAAACTATGTCTCAGAGTTTTTGACTAGTTTTTTTTGTCTGAAGGGGATGAATGGAAAGGAGAAGGATAGAGAATGAATTAGGGGGGGAAAGAAAGACAGGAAAAGCTAAAAACAGAGATTAGGATAGGTGATGTGCTTTTTTTAAAGAGAAGATTTAGTGAAAAGTTTTATTGACTTCCTTAGAGCGACAGCTGAGTCATAGGCGAAGAAAGAGGAGAGGAGAAAAGTCCTCATAAATAACTGCGTATTTACTTACCTCTAACAGAAGCTCAAATAATTTAGAATTGATCATAAATAAGACTAAAGTCTAGCCTCAATAGCTGCTTCTCTTACCACCAAGTAGGAGCAGATGTGGGCATTTAACTGTGACACTGTATTTATATAAAATGGGCACTGGGGTCGGGGGAGTTGGGTTTGGGGTCAGGAGTCGTGTGTGGGAGTGTGGGTGTGAGAGAGTGGCAGACATTCAAAAATGCTTACACTGTAGACAATTAATGGGGTAAGCTTAAATAATTAAATATGAAAGCTTGGAAGGAAGGAACCAAATGAGAATGAAAGAATAAATAAGAAAGTCAATAAATATGTCAAGATGGAAGGCAAAAGGTACATAACTTGATTTATAATTAGGTAAGTAAGGCTGGATATAAGTTGGTTCATAAGTTAGGAAAGAACTTAGGAAGGAAGTAAGTAAATAAGGAAGGTATTTAATAAATAATTAAGTGAGACAGGTAAACTCCTAGACATGGCTACTGACTGAGCTTTTACTGTAACTAATTATATGTGCTCTCTTCAGACTCTAAACTTGAAAACTGGCTCAGAGTTTATCTGTTCCTTCTTTCTAGGTGAAACGACTAAAGGAGCTACATCCATTAACATTTACCTTTTCCTTCCCATAGAAAGTACTCCTGGATCAGTGCTTCTTTATTCTCTTGTGTCTCTGCTCTGTTCTCTCTAACCCCCAGTCGGTCGTGGCAGATGGCTGCTCACACTGAGCCTGGTTCTGCTGGATGTTTCTTCCTGTTAAAAGGGAGTTTTTCCTCTCCACTGTTGCTACATGCATGCTCAGTATGAGGGATTGCTGCAAAGTCAACGCCAGTGACTGTCCACTGTCTCTACATGCTCATTCGGGAGGAGTGAATGCTGCAAGTCACTGACTGGATGCAATCTGCTGGGTTTCCTTAGATAGAAAAACTTTTTATCCAATTTGAATAAATAACTGAATCTGGCTGCACTGTTCAATGATTAAGATTAATTGGAATGTTTGTACCTGAGTTTTGTGAAGTGCCTTGAGACGACATGTGTTGTGAATTGGCGCTATATAAATAAACTGAATTGAATTGAATGTGTCAAAAACTGGAAATCCTACAATGTGAAAACATGTAGTGCCGTTTTTTGGTCTAACCTCAGTGTGTTTTGTCCGTTTGTGGAGATCTGTGGCTTCAAACAGCATCAAATGATTCTGGCCTTCTGTGTTCTTGACATTTTCAAGAAAATCTTACAATAATCTTCCCTCTTCTCTTCAGGCTCGCTTCAACCCGAACATGAGCAGCCATGTCTGGATTGTTTCTGGGGGTCAGACGGGTCTAGTGAGACTTCACTGTGCGAGGACCTTTATCACCCCACAAGTCAAGACAATGATTGGTGATCATCAGGCCCAGTTCAGAGCTCTATACTCGGCACAGAACCAAAACGATGGTGTCCAGATGGCAGCAGAGCAGCTATAGCCGGAGCTTTATCTCACTGCACATTCAGAAGGTGAAAAACCATATCAGTAAATTCTGAAAACAAAATACCTTCAAATAAATCTTTTCTTGTTTTAAAAGCAGATATGAATGTTATGAGTCAGTTTGCAAAACAATGTTATTTTAAGCCCCATAAAACACGACGGCTTGTTACATGTGTTGATCCGTAAAAACAGGTAACCAGGAGCTCCAGAATTTAAAAGTCATGGCTGAAAACAAAGAAGTTTAACCATCTTTTGAAATGCACAGAAGCCACTGGAGTGGTGAAGGAAGGAGTAAATTTTAAACTGACTGTCCATAGCCGTTAACAGCAGAAATCATTACCCTAAACCCACACAACAAGCAAGGTTGATGCCCTGTAACATCAACAAAGAGAAGTCGTTTTGGGTCCCAGTGCTGAAAGTACGGCAGATGCTTTTAGTCCTATGTGAATAATTTCAGTCAGTTTCTTTACAGAAACGTTGTCAGCCTACAGCAAAGTGCCTTTTTGTCTACTTTTTATTAGTGATAATATGCATTTTGCTTTGGAATATTGTTTTTCTTCGGGTGGGGGGGTTATTATAGGACATTTGAATACCGTCATATTTTCCTCCTCAGTGTTAAAGGTATTACATACTGTACATAAACATCATCATGAATGTAGATGTGCATTTTTAGCTCAATTTTATTGTCATTTATTAGAAACCTAAAAACTCAGGCCTGGTGTTTGGTGAAATACTTGAATTTTTTATGGAAATCTCTGCTGGCTGTAGATTTACATATTACTGGTTTCAGATCATTTCTGTGCTTCAACTTTTTCTTTTCTGGTTGTAAATGTTTTTAGGCTTTAAAAGGCTTATTTTGGATCCTTTTATTCTTAATTTATAATTATAAATATGTGTAGCTGTCCATCACCTTTTTTTTATATTGGTATTTTTGAAATGTGGCTCATAATAAAGCTCTCTTTAAGAAAAATAGGCTGAATAAAGTGTTTTTTTTTCTTTGGACAAAAAACTAAAGGTTTAATTGTAAAAGAGCTCAGTTATTGCTTCAGATGCTTTAAAAAAAAACAGCCTCCGCTCATCATATTCACTGTTTTATTCCACTTTACAAAAACTCTTTCCGCACATAGAAATGAAACAGCAGACTTCACAGATATGACATGTTTTATGTCATTTCACCAGATTTCATGAAGGTTGATTGTACAAGAAACAGAAATGTATTTACACATGTGTACACAAAATCATACACTGAAAATACACCGCATTTGACATATTTACAACACGCAGGTGGAGCATAATCGCCACAAACAGCAACAGCACATAAACAGATGTTACACTTTCATAGCAAACAGACCCAAAGTGCTTTTTTTCTTGATTAGGAAACGTTTTCAGAGAGGAAAGCTGCACCAGAACCTTTACTATGCATGGATATAAAACCTTTTATACACTGGTCTTTATGAAATTCTGTGTTTTTTAATTCTTCATAGCTGTTTGGGTTATTTATATTATTATTTTAAAAAGAACACAGGTATACATCTCTTTTTGAAAGTGAAATTTTGAATTTTAAAGATTTGATTCTTTAATTAATCCTTCACATGTGCTGAAATATTACGATTGGCAGTTGAAGAAGTAAAATCTCGGTAAACGTTGATAACAGCGAACGACCATGCAAGCGATTGGAATGAACGTCAACAAAATGGTCACAATGTACAACACCGAACAGCGGCCATGAACCATGATGGATTTAACATCTGAGTCGCTTTATTGGTGGCTAAAGCTAATGGGGGGAATATATCGTCCTTTATTTCAATTAATATGGTTTTTCTGTGCATATCATGACTAGTTTGAATATTTTGTTGATTTTTAACAACTGATGTTCATGATGGTGTTAAATCTTTTTTTAAAAGCTGAAGTTAGGTAACTTTTGAGTTTTAGATCCCCAGAGGATGAACTTTTCAATACTTGGTACTCAAACCTCTCTACTAGTGCATTGTTTAGTACTTTTACAGTTATTACACTACACTATACACTCCTGTGTAGCAATTTGATTAAAGATGTTCTTTTCACCATCAATAAATCTTATGCAGTGCTGTGAAAAAGTTTTGCTTTTATCACACTTAAATGTTTCAGATCACTTAACAAATGTTATCGTCAGACAAAGATGAGTAAATCAAAAAGCATGTTTCATATAATAATTGTATTTATTAAAAGAAAAACTATATCCAAATCAGGGTAGTCCCATGTGAGAAAGTATTTGGCCCCTAAACCTTATGGTTGTGCCACCATTGGAGGCAATACTTTGACTAGGTTACCCCAAAACCTTCATTTTGTTGTTTTTGAGCCCTTCAGAGACTTGCTGGCCTGCTTTGGATCTGCTGCAAAAAGCTGGTTGGACATTCTCTTTTAGGATTTTCTGCTAGAGAGCAGAGTTCATGGTTCCATCAATTATAGCAAATTGGTCCTGAAAGCAAAGCAGCCCCCCACCATCGCACTACCACCCCGTGTTTGACTGTGGGTATGTTGTTTTTTGTTAAATGCTGTTTAATTTTACACCAGATGCAACGGGGCAAACAGTTTGCCCATTCACTTTCTCGTTGTTAAATCATGAACTCTATAACTTTAACATGTGACCTCTGGAGTTCTTCAGATGTTGCTCTGGTTTTGTGATATCCTGGATAAGTCGTTGATGTGATCTAGGATTATAACCCTTTCCAGACTGATAGATGGCAGTGACTTTGACATCGGTTCTTGAATTTCTTTAGGTCAGGGGATGATGTGTTGCTTTTTTATATCTATTAGCCTACTTCATGTTGTCAGAATGGTTCTACGCATTTAAGGAATTCATTGATTCCACAGGTCTGGGTGTGTCTAGTGATATTGAACACATTGTTCCAAAACATGTAGTTTACAGTTACTTAATGGTGTAACCAGGGGGGAATAACTTTTTCTTTTGTCGTTTTCTGACACTAAAGTTTGTTGGATCTGAATCAGAAGGTCACCAAGAAATTACGCAGCTTGCAAACCTCCAAGTAAATTTGTTCTCATACTAAATGGCCAAATTTTTGATACTGTAGTATATCTATTGTTACTAGGATGTAGGAAAACCTGTGCAGGATATTAATGGCAATGAGAGGACATTCAGTTAGAAATCTTTGCTCCAGTTTTTGAAGATTTTTCATTCTAATGGGAAAATAAACCCCTAACTGTTTTTTTTATTAAGCCAAATTATCTATAGTCTTCTAAAAGCAACAAACTCCAATGGGGGTCCACCGTTGGCTTAATTATCGTATATTATCAAATATATTATTAGTTTTGCTTGATAATTAAGATATTTAGAGGGACCAGATAATTTACATTTCATATTCTGTGCCTCCAAATTCTCAGACAGTAGCAAACATGTAAGCACAGCTCATATAAAATAGAGTTTTTGTGTTTGTAGGGGTCTTGAGGTTTAAAGGGTCCTTGGATTTGTGGCTGATTGTCAGACCTATTGTCTGATCTGAAGTCAGTTTAATTTAATGCATCATTTCTATCAAAGGGCCTGTGAACCATGAGCTGCTTTGCAACGGTCCTGCTGAGCTGTTCAGTTATGACAGCAGTGTAAAATAACAACAATGTATGCAGCAAATTCTACTTTTGGGGCTAATTAGACTATTATTGTGTCTTCATGTTACAACTAACTACTAAAACTCTATTAGCTTTGTCCCGACTACATATAAAAAGGTTAACAATTTAATTGTTTGCTGCAAGAACAAAACTAATGCATTAATCAGTGTTTGGAATAAAATGTGCATGTAAAATGGAGGAAGGACATGCATTCCATGTTCCCGTTTCTGTTCTGTTACTTCTGTGTAGCATTTGCAGAAATGGATTGAAGATAAAGGCTCCATTCATTTAACATGCAGCAGAGTACTGGGTACGGACTCGAGATGCACATAAAAGACTAGATTTACTTCTGATCTTATTCGCTGAAATAAAATAGGCTTTTCATTGGTCCAGTTTCTGGTTGATATTCAATTAAGCCTCAGATTTGAGTATTTGTACAAATTACCACGAATCTAAAACAACCTAATTTGGCTCATAATCTCTCTTGAAACACCAAATTCTTGATGGTGGGAAGAAGTAACGGAGATCAAATCCTGAAGTTTAATATTTTTAAGTATTATTTAAGACATTTAGGAAGGTAGTGAGGGGTTTAGACTAGAGCTCATCACCGAAAACCATTGGCACTTGGACAATAACTGATAGTTTACATGAAAATCTTGAATTTATTACACACATTCTGTGATGATTGCCTGAAAACCGATCCTCTTAGCAGATATTGAGAAACGAGGGCTGGTTCTACAGTTCCAGTTGTGCATATAGGAGAGGTTTCCTCAAATAGAAACTCTTCCTAGACTTTTTATGTGTTAAAAACTTTGTATGTGTTGAGTATTCACAGTGATTGATCTCAGGAAGGTATCTTCATATGGTACCAGCCACCTGTATGCACTAAACACATTTAAGAGATTAGTTTTTCTTCCCCATTAGAAAACTTTGGAAGCATTTTTGGTCACAGCCATAAGGATGATAAATGTGAATAACAGTTACAAACGTTGGAATCACTTTGTAGCTATGCAGATTTTGTCCAATTTACAGTTGAAAGCAGGCAAAACCAGACATGATCACATACTGTTGGGATTGGAGTTTGGTAGATGCCCTGGTGGAAAATGTTGGTGTTTGAACATCAAATTCATCCATGTGTAAATCTGTAAACAGGTTCTCCATGCTATACTGTAACATATCTGTTATCTACTTTTTATCTAACAGAATTAGATATATGTGAACCCTAGAGTTTATTTTGCCAATAACAGTTTTATTTCCTTTTTTTCTTTCACTCTAGCTATGCTCTGTGTTAAAAAAATAATTTTTAGAAAGCTCTTTTGGCATAATTAGCACTTCATATGGCTTCTGTTTGAACAAACAACTATATGAACTGTAGATACTAAAATAACAGTGTAGTCTAAAGAAGAGAGTGACAGATTCTTCTACCAAAATGATTCCAGTCCTGGTGTTGGTGCTTGGTTAGCACCTGATGCTTCAGTTTGTGTGATAAAAGCAACGTCTCTACCAGCGTAAAACTGGTTCTATCTTGGCACCAAGTCTGTGAGACGGGGGGAAAGAACCACCTTCACCAGGAGTTGGCGGTTAGCTCAATGCACCAAGGCTCTAAAGCCGGAATTTGGTCTTTATGGTCTGCATTGTGACAATTTAAAAATCTTATAATCAAACTACTACTTACTCCTTTTCTCTTTTTCCATCATTATCACTAAAATGATGGCAAGCGTTTCTTAAAAGGTACCCAGATTGCAATTTTGAAAACAAACAACTTCCTGTAATCTCCTGCCAACCAGTACAGCCAATGCGCAATTTGGAGGTGTGTGTGCGCTTCTCACCAGCTTGGACCCCTACTTCAGAGGGAAGCTCAACTCATGCTCATTAACAAGTGCAAGGGGCCAGTGAATGACACTGTCTTGTTCATTGCACTGGTCTTCAGAGCGCGATATTATTGAGCCAGATAAAATCAGTCCGGGTCCAGTACTGGAACACAATTGGAAAAAAAACACTATTACAGTGTCTACATAAATTTTCCACAGTGATCTCCAAAACTTGAGAGAAGGTTTTACTGAAGATTAAGCAGATAAAATGGTCGCCTATCAACCCGGTTCACTGTTGGGGTATCCACTTATCTCCTGTGCTTTACATTTCTGGAACATAAAAGCTTATTACAACGATTTAAAGGAAAGGTGGGAAGTGATAATATAATATCAAAGTTTGGAAATTAGTAAATCCAATCCATAAACCTTTGGGGTACAAATACTAGTACCAGGCAGTGTTTCCCATTAACTTGAGAAAGGTGACAAGTGGCAGTGGAAATGTGACAAGAATAAGAACTACATTAGTTTCTATGTTTATGTTTGATAAAATACATTCTTATTCTCAGTTTACACTGAAACATGTCACTTTTATGCACTAAAAACTTTGCTAGATTCAGCAAAAGGTGATAGTTTGACTTAGAATGCACCATGAACTCAATGCATATATTATTCACCATTTAAGCAAGTATAATGTCTATGCTTTACTATTAGTTTTGTTTTGTTGTTTCTTAATGTGGTGAAAAGCAAATACATCACACCCTTTGTAAAACTATAGACTTCAAGATGAACCACCAATGTTAGCACAGAGCCCACCATCTGCATGCTTTGAAAAACACATGGATGGTTTTGCTGTCTAATTTTCCACTGATCTACCAAAATCCAGTTCCAATCCTTCACAAGGAACCTGCATAATGAATGTGGCACGGCTATCAGCAGTTGGGCTCAACCTGGAGAAAATGTCGTGAGTGTGTCCGAGCCGTTCCAAGTCTGTTAGGGTCCAGTTGATTCCGGAATAGATGTCAGTCCCTGGGGTCCTGGCAGTGGAAGCAGTGGCTCATCTCTTCAGAGTAAAGTTCGACCTGGATGGTAATGTTCTGGAAACCAAACTTGTTGCAGAGCAGCTCTCTGGC
Source organism: Crenichthys baileyi (assembly GCA_036173005.1). NCBI lineage: Eukaryota > Metazoa > Chordata > Actinopteri > Cyprinodontiformes > Goodeidae > Crenichthys > Crenichthys baileyi. The sequence continues at coordinate 684,007 of JAHHUM010000610.1, forward strand.
CTCCTGAAGCACCGACTGAGGTTCAGCACCCTCCTCTGATGTGGAACCAAATAAACAATGAGACGATTTTACTTCTATCTCTCGGTGATTTGCATATATATATATATATAGTTAGTGACATTTTTAAAAACAACCTTTAATTTGTGTGCATTTATTCATCATAAATAGCTCCTTTTAAAATGTATATAACAATTTTTTGTATAACAAAGAATAAATATGTGGAAAAGTACCACCATCCACAGTATGGTGAAGGATCTGTGATGCTGTGGGCCTGTTCCTCTTCCATAGGCCCTTAGAACTTTGTTGAAGTAAATGGCATCATAAACTATCTGTAATACCAGGATATTTGAAATTCAAAACATAGTTGTTGTGATGGCTCCAACTTTTGTGTACTGGTATGAATCACTAATTCTTTGGACTAATTCAAATTCATTCAGCAAGTTTTCAGTGTGCTGACATTACAGAAGGGAATGTGTCGATGGGCTATTGTTCATGAGGACAACTGTAAGAAACATTGTAAGCTGGGAGTTATGCAACATTCTACTGGCTGTGCAACGAAGATACACGGGTACTAGACGTCGTTTAACATCCACAACAATGCAATGATCTAAGGTTTGATTATTGTTAATCCCTTCACTTATTCTTATAATAATACATATATGTAACTGTAGGATAAAGTAAACCAAACTTTGTCGAATGTTCTTTAACACTACACATCAGATTCTCTCCTTTTAGTCTCAATGATCCCTATTTGGATTAGTTTCATTCAGATCTTGCTTCACATTCAGCTTTGTGAGGTTCTAACTCTTGTGCCATGTCACTGGGTTTTTGCTGATGTTTGTTCTGTGTTCTGTTACCTATTGCCAGATGAACAGAAACCAGCGACTGTCCCAGAGTCAGGGCCCACAGGTGCAAAGAGTGCACGGACTTCACAGCTTTCACAGACAGCAGCACCTCCTTCACAGAGTTAAACTCGATTCCTTTAGGAGATCCTGAAAAACAACAGACTGCACTTTACTACAATGCAGGGCCCTCACTGTGTATAGTTCACATGAAAGGTTGATGTATTACAGAACCCTCTGCTTACAATATTGTTAAGTTGTAATTAAAAATTAAGCTTTTTTTTGTTCTATTGTGTTTTCCTTTGACTCCAAGTATTACGCTTTGGAACATTTATCTTTAAGAACGTTTAGTGATGTGTGAAGAAATGTTCAATCTAACGGCATCCTCAGGATATGACCATCTGCTGTGGCTTTGTCCTACATAACCTTACAACAGTAACTGTTTGATGATGCTCTGCTGTAAGGTTCTTTATTATTGTCTAATAATTGGTGTTATTAAGAACCCAAACCCAGAAATGAGGACGGGAGGCGCATGATGAATACAGATGTTTAATCACTATAGACTAGCAACAGAGTGACTGAACCAAGGGGTGTTTATACTGAGTAGATGAGAAACCCTGTAGGGGAGAACACAGAAAACAATGTAACACTAGAATAACCCAAAACCCAAACCCAGCAAAATCACCAAAAACAAGCCTCAAATAGATCAAAATTACTAAACTAAAATAAAAATCCTACAGATCATGACAAATATACTTTTTCTAAGTATGTTAATTTTCTTTTACAGGGAATTGTGAGCCACGGACTTCATTGATTCAGTTTGGAATGTCGTATATAAGTTGCCAAAATTTAAAGAACTTTCAAATATCTCTTAGAAAATGTGCTTTTCTGTGAATGTTATCTGTTGCGAGGCTCACTGCATGCCCTCTTAGTGACCTTTAGCCTCGAGTTAATTGGTCGGTTTTTAATTGCAATGAAAAAAAGCATTTGTGTGCTTAAAGGTTTCATAAAAACAGTTTAGACTTCTTAAAAAGTGGTACATAGCCAAATTAATATGTTAAATTTAGCAGATGTTTCACACAAATATCTGTATAATCTTTAAAACAGTTGTCCTGTGTGTTTTACCAAATTCCCAGCAAAAATACAGGATTTTTGGGGGCGTTTTTTGAATCAATAGAGCAGCTACTACCTTCCATTAGTATCCTGAAGACATCTTGGAGGATGGTGAGGGTGGTGAAAAGGACAAAGATAGAAAACAGAAATGTACAGATAGGATCGGCAACTTTGTATTCAGGCTGAAAGAACAAAAAGGAAAAGTAAAGAACATGAGATGGTGCTTCCTGCATGAGATATTAACAGACTTGTAATTAACAAGGCAAATATAAAAAAAGGAACATATTCCATGAAAAAATAATCAATCTATGCTCTCCAGCTTTTCTCCTACTTTTTGTATGTTAAAGTAAATCTTTTGTTGACATATTTTGCCTGTTGCATTGAAGTGCAAATTCTTAAATATTTTCTCCATTTTATTTAAAATTGCTTTGCAAAATATTAAGTCTTAATGCATAAAACCTTAGTTTAATTCGCCATTACACCACATAGGAACCTTTTAAAGAGCCAATAGGATCAAACTGACATTTCAGTCTCACCCTAACAAGAATGTGATCTATATCTGACCCGAAAGTAGATGATGATCGCCGCCACCATGACGCCGACGCTCTGCAGCAGGTCACCAAGTACATGGATGAATGCGGCACGGACACTTGTGTTGTCATGGCTACCGAGGAGCGTGTGGGAGTGACCATGGCTGACGGGGCTCTGACCGTCTTCGTCAATCTGCTGATAACCCCCGCCATGAGGATGAAGGGTGGTGGAGTGGTGAAGGATGTAGGCCATACTGCAGAATGACAGAGAGAGCTACATTAATACATTGTTGGTAACTTTATTATGAATGGGGCCTGAAATAATCATTTCTAATGACATTGTCATTCAATTTAAAATGTATTTATTATTTTCCAGTGAAGAGGTATTGTGGCCTAAAGGCTAAATTTAAAAAAATTGTTGTGGGATTATATTTTTTATTAACTACATATAGCAGTTCTAGCTTCCTTCATGACTGACCTTATTTTCTCATCCATGACATCTCATTGGTTCAGTGCTGTGAAAAAACAGTTTATAGCTATACTCTTTCTTCTGCTTTTGCTTTTTTTTGTCACACTTGAACGTTTCAGATCATCAAACAAATTTTGGTGTCAGAGAAAGATATAAAAAGCAGTTTTTAATTGTTGATTGTACTTATTCAAGAGGAAAAGCTATTCAAACCAATATTCTTGTGAAAACGCAATTGCCCCCTTGGTTTAATAATTTATTAACTGTAATTAACTAATCTTTTGGAAATCTAAGTTCAGTTTTACAAGCTACACCCAGGCCTGAAGACTGTCAGACCTGTAGAATCAAGAAAATAAAAATAAACCGAACCTGTCTAACAACACAAAGTAGGCCAAAAACTCTCTAAAAAAACAACACATGGTTAAAAGAAATTAAAAACTGTAGACAATATTTCAGAAAATGTATTTATTTTGTGAAGTTTTAAACTTTGTGAATCCACTGACACCACAGTGATTTGCAAAAAGCATTTTTAATTATTTGATGTAATAATGTAATAAAGTACTTACATAATATTTACAATGACGGCGAATCCAGATGTGACTAACATTACATGACCCTCGATCTCATAGTCGTTGCCTACGATCCTTTCAATGGCTAAATAGACGAGAGCTCCTGTAACAATCCAGATAGATATGACGGAGATGAACGCTCCGAGGATTTCTGTGAGCAGAACAGAAGCAGGAACCTGTCACTTCACTGCACACATACAGTTAACCCAAAACATTACAGATCAGCACACTTCTGCCTGAGATATAAAAGTTGGAACATGAAGCAAATATAGATAGAGTTTAATTCTGATTATCATTACACCTAAAGGTTCAAGAATATAAACTGTATTTATTGATACATTAACCTCTGAAGCAACACTTAGTCCTAAGGTTGTTTTCACTACTACTCTTTGTTCTTATCACCTACCGTATGGTAAAACCATCATTTTTATTCCCATTTACAATAAAAAACACATTAAGATTATCGTGCTCTCTTTTGCTGACCTGATCTGTGCCAACCAAAGTTCATGGTTTTGGTGGGCGGTCTGGAAGAGATCCACAGGGAGAACAAGCTCACCATCATACTCCCAAAGTCGGTCAGGAGGTGGGCAGCATCGGTCATGATGGCCAGACTGTGGGCCAGATAGCCCCCTGTTTGAAACCAGAACAATAGAATTAAACCATGCAAACAACCAATATTTCATATAAAGCTTAAAACTGCCTCTCGGCCTGTAAAATGCTTGACAGCGTCCTCATTAATAACAAACTAAAATTTTAACTACAGCTATCTTTAGGGGTAGAGTTAATATCCAGTTTAAGAGCTTCTCCAAAGCATTATTGCCTGTGTTTTACCCTTTTATTGCAAGTCATTTGGAATATTTTAACAGTCAGCCATTTTATACATTTAGCAATTCAGTTAACTTTTTACAGTATTGAACATTAAACATCTGCATAACCACTACTAGCATAATTGTTACGTGAAATTCATCCATTTTCTATTCCCGCTTTTTCCGTGCAGGGTCACGGGGGAGCTGGTGCCTATCTCCAGCGGTTTAGAGGCGGGGTACACACTGGACAGGTCACCAGTTGTAACGTGAAATCTCTGATCTAAAATATAATTACACAGCTTCTTCATCTTGTGGATTAAGCTCATGTGCAACCAAATTTTGACATTAAATTGATGCATCCCTAATAAATATCATTATAAAATCATTATTTTACAGAGAGAGTGCTATTTCCATTCATATATACTGGAACCAATCCAGTGTGTTGGGACCTCTTGCCAAAATAAAACTGACACCTTATTACTATTTGTGTCTTCAGGTTGTGCAACACTCACAACACACATAGAAACCAACCTAAACGAACAAGCACAAACAACCACCGCCAACTGTAATTGAAACAACACTAATTTCAGATGGAGCAAGAGCAGGAAATCAGTGAGGCTGAACCCATTACCTGTGTGCAAGGACAAGTTATTTTTGCTAGATTACAAAGATCTAAACCAAGATCATGTAAGAGCAAAGTTATTCTGGACCCAGAAGCTATTACTGCACTGGTTTCCACTGGGGAGGAGGCTGTCAGGACTGATCAACCATTCAGGAAAAGAGGATTTTCCTCTACTCTGTTTTTATTGGAGTAGTGCCTCCACCATTTGTAAGCTGGAAAAAAATGCAGTCTGATTTTCTTCTCAGAAAAAGAAATGGATGAAAGTAAACGTCTTAAAAAACATTTTTCTTACAGTTTTTAATGAAATAAAATAAGAAATTATATATCTATTCATAGCTATTTAGACACCAAAATATATACCTTTCAAATTTTCCCCAAAGTCTTTCAGTATAATTGCTGAATTTGTGAACTTTTTACCTATGATCTCGCCAATCATAAAGACGAGGCAGACTGCAGAAGCAATGTAAAGTTTCTTCTTGGCCACCAGCTTGTCACTGCTCTCCTCGCCAACCAAAGCTTTGGGTCCATGGCAGTGTGCACCGACGTGCCGCTTCAGCTCAATAGCACCAGACATTCCCCCGTTCTTCACAGGGAAGTCTTGGTAGTGCTCTTTGGAGTCTGCAAAGGAACTACAAGGATGCAGAAAAAGTGGTTAAAGATGATCAGAACCCAAAACACAATCTAATATAAGTCAAAGTAAAGCCAGTCAGTCAGTCATTTTCTACTGCTTATTCCCTAGTGGGTCGTGGGGGAGCTGGTGCCTATCTCCAGCAGTCTATGGGCGAGAGGCGGGGTACACCCTGGACAGGTCGCCAGTCCATCGCAGGGCAACACACAAACAACCATGCACATTCATTCACACAACTAAGGGCAATTTAGAGAGACCAATTAACCTAACAGGCATGTCTTTTGACTGTGGGAGGAAGCCGGAGTACCCGGTGAGAACCCACACATACACAGGGAGAACATGCAAACTCCATGGAGAAAGACCCCTGGCCAGGAATTGAACCCAGGACCTTCTTGCTGCAAGGCAACGGTGCTACCAACTGTGCCAACGTGCAGCTGTCAAAGTAAAGCTTTTGTCATATTTGTTCATTTTATAAATAAAAAAACTCTTAGAAACGTCATTGTAGATCACATTGAACCCTGTACCAGCTTTGGTTATCTGTTTGTTTTGTGTAGCAGCAAATCTACATTCTATTAGATGTCGACACAATTGATTTTCTTGAGTAAATGTTGCAGCAGAGAGCGGTATCATTAAGAAGAGCTACAATGGATTTCAAACTGGAGTCTTCTGCAATCAATGTTCACTTAGGTGGATGAATGGTGAATGTGGTCATTCAGTGGAGAAGCAGATCAAATCAGCCGATGTTAGCAGTGAAGAGTCTGTTTTTGTGAATAAAACAGGCACACACCCCAATAAATAAATATTTTCAATATGGGAATACACTTTAGGGCTTTTGAAGATGCCCAAAATCTGCAGATAAAAATACTAACAATGTTGTTCTACTAAACATTCTAATTAAGTCAGACTTATTTCAGTTACTTTACGTCTTTATGCCAGTGTTTAGATTGGTATATTTTCAACAAGCTGCAGCTGAAAAAAACATATAAATAAAAATTATAATACAATGCTTTGAAGAATCAGCTATACTGATTAACCTTTGTCACATTTTGCTATGTTACAAAGTTCATGTACAAAATGTAATAACGTATTTTATATTTTTCACCCTTTAATAAAATCCAGCTCAACAATTGCATTTAAAAGTCACCTGAATAATAAATAGAGTCCACCTGTGTGTCATTTTAATCTCAGTATAAATCCTCCTGTTCTGTGAAGGCCTCAGAGGTTGGTTAAAGAGCACTAGAAAACAAACAACATCATGAAGACTAAAGGTGTGTGTCTACACTGTGGACAGAGAAGCTGGTCAGAATTGATGGGAAGCTCGGTGGAGCTGAATACAGAGGTAAAAACAGGGCTGAAGGTTCACCATCCAGGAGGACATCTCTGAACATACAGCCAGAGCTACAACAGAAAGGTTTAGATGAAAGTATTTTAAAAAGTTAGAATGGCCCAGTCAAAGTCTGAGCCTAAATCTAATTGAGAATCGATGCGATACCTAAAATTTGATGTTTACAGATGCTCTCCATCCAATCTGACTGAGCTTGAGCTACTTTGCAAAGAAAATGTGCAAACCATTTAGCCCATAGAAGTGCAGGGCTGGTAGAGAGAAACCCAGAAGACTTAGAGATGGAATGGCAGCAAAAAGTGGTTCAGCAAAGAGTTGACTCAGGGAGGCTGGATACCAGTGTATCCCAGTGTATTTTGTTGCTGTTTTCTGTAGCAAATATTACCAAAACAATTAGGTGTGTTTACATCTCTTTAATGGTACAATGCTAAAATACCAAGGGTTCAACCATTAGGTTAGAAAATTAAACATACATCAGTCTATTTATTTCCCCTTTACAAAAACAAATAGCCCCAAAAAAATAACTGACTCCTCCATTTTAACACTTAACACACACACCCAGGTTGCTGGTCCTACCAAGTGCAGTGACGGGGGATGCAATGATGTCGCTAATGAGGTGGAAAAAAACTAATTTGCTCCTACTGGAGATAGCCACACACACACTTTAATTCACACAGTCCACGTTATCAGTGCAAGCTTGATTTGCCTTTATCACACACACACACTCAAATCAGGGGAACTCCTGAATAAAAAGAACTACTCGTCGTCTTCCGCTTATCCGGAACCGGGTCGCGGGGGCAGCAGACTCAGCAGAGACACCCAGACGTCCCCCTCCCCAGACACCTCCTCCAGCTCCTCCGGGGGGAGCCCAAGGCGTTCCCAGGCCAGCCGAGAGACATAGTCCCTCCAGTGTGTCCTGGGCCGTCCCCTGTGCCTCCTCCCGGTGGGACGTGCCTGGAACACCTCCCGAGGAAGGCGTCCAGGAGGCATCCAGTATAGATGCCCAAGCCACCTCAACTGGCTCCTCTCGATGTGGAGGAGCAGCGGCTCTACTCCGAGCCCCTCCCGAATGGCCGAGCTCCTCAGCCTATCTCTAAGGGAGATAGGGTGAGGAGGAAGCTCATTTCAACCGCTTGTATCCGGGATCTCGTTCTTTCGGTCATGACCCAAAGTTCATGGCCATAGGTGAGGGTAGGAACGTAGACCGACCGGTAAATTGAGAGCTTCACTTTTCGGCTCAGGTCTCTCTCCACCACAACGGACCGGCACAGCGCCCCCATTATTGCGGCAGCCGCACCGATCCGTCTGTCAATCTCCCGCTCCATTCTTCCCTCACTCGTGAACAAGACCCCGAGATACTTAAACTCCTCCACTGGAGGCAGGAACTCCCCTCCAACCTGAAGAGGACAAGCCACCCTTTTCCGGTTGAATACCATGGCCTCTGATTTGGAGGAGCTGATCTTCATCCCAGCCGCTTCACACTCGGCTGCGAACCGCCCCAGCGCATGCTGTAGGTCTTGGCTAGAGGGGGCCAGCAGGACCACGTCATCTGCAAAAAGAAGAGACGAAATCCACTGGCCCCCAAACCAGACCCCCCCCGGGCCCTTGGCTGCGTCTAGAAATCCTGTCTATAAAAGTTATGAACGGGGACCGGGGACAAAGGGCAGCCCTGCCGGAGTCCAACATGCACCGGAACAGGTCCGACTTAGTGCCGGCAATGCGGACCAAAAACCCCTGCTCCACTTGTAACAGGGACCGGGGATGGCCCTTAAAAAGGGCCCCCGATTCCATACTCCTGGAGCACCCCCCAAAAGGCATCACGAGGGACACAGTCGAATGCCTTCTCCAGGTCCAAAAAAACCATGTGAACCGGTTTGGGAACTCCCATGAGCCCCGAGTACCCTGTAGGGGGGTTAGAGGGGTCCAGTGTTCCACGGCCGGGACGAAAACCACACTGCTCCTCCTGAAGCCGAGGTTCGACTATTGGCCGGACTCTCCTCTCCAAATACCCTGGCGTAGGCCTTACCAGGGAGGCTGAGGAGTGTACCCCCTGTAGTTGGAACACACCCCCGGGTCCCCCTTCTTATGAAGGGGGACCCCCACCCTGCTCTGCCAGTCCAGAGGCACTGCCCCCACCGCCATGCAATGTTGAAGAGGCGGGTCAACCATGCCCCCCCCCAAAACATCCAGAGTTTTTGGGGTACTCAGGGGGATCTCATCCCCCCGAACCCTTGCCACCGTGGGAGATTTTTAACCACCTCGGTGACTTCAGCCGGGGTGTAAAAAGAGTCCAACCCCGAGCCCCCACCCCTCTGTTTCCACCAGGGGAAATGCGGATGGCAGGATTGAGGAGATCCTCGAAGTACTCCTTCCCCCGCCCGATAATGTCCCCAGTTGAGGTCAGCAGCCTCCCACCCCACTATAAACAGTGCTGGCGAAGCACTGCTTCCCCTCCTGAGGCGCCGGACGGTTTGCCAGAATCGTTTTCGGGGCCGACCGTAGTCCTTCTCCATGGCCCTTACCGAACTCCTCCAAGTCCGGGTTTTTGCCTCTGCCACAGCCCGGGCCGCAGCACGCTTGCCTCACGGTACCCCTAGCCGCCTCAGGAGTCCCACAAACCAACCACAGCCGATAGGACTCCTTCTTCAGCTTGACAGCATCCCTTACTGCCGGGCCACCACCGGGTTCTGGGATTGCCGCCGCGACAGGCACCGCAGACCTTACGCCCGCAGCTACGGGCAGGAGCATCGACAATAGATGCGGAGAACATGGTCCACTCGGACTCTATGTCTCCAACATCCCCCGGAATCTGGTCAAAGCTCTCCCGGAGGTGGGAGTTGAATACATCCCTGGCCGAGGGCTCCGCCAGGCGTTCCCAGCAGACCCTCACTATGCGCTTGGGCCTGCCAAGTCTGTCCGGCTTTCTCCTCCTCCAGTGGATCCAACTCACGACCAGGTGGTGATCAGTGGACAGCTCAGCCCCTCTCTTCACCCGAGTGTCCAAAACATTTGGCCGAAGGTCTGATGATACGACAACAAAGTCGATTATTGACCTCCTGCCTAGGGTGTCCTGGTGCCAAGTGCACTGATGGACACCCTTATGCTTGAACATGGTGTTCATTATGGACAATCCGTGACTAGCACAGAAGTCCAATAACAAAACACCACTCGGATTCAGATCGGGGAGGCCATTCCTCCCGATCACGCCTCTCCAGGTGTCACTGTCGTTTCCCACGTGGGCGTTGAAGTCCCCCAGCAGAATAATGGAGTCCCGGGAGGGGCACTATCCAGCACCCCCGACAGGGACACCAAGAAGGCTGGGTACTCCGCACTACCGCTCGGCCCGTAGGCCGAAACGACAGTCAGAGACCTATCCCCAACCCGAAGGCGGAGGGATGCGACCCTCTCATTCACCGGGGTAAACCCCAACACGAGACGGCTGAGCTGGGGGGCAACAAGCAAACCCACCCCAGCCCGCCGCCTCTCCCCGTGGGCCACTCCAGAGTAGAAGAGAGTCCAGCCCCTCTCAAGGAGATGGGTTCCAGAGCCCACGCTGTGCGTGGAGGCGAGCCTGACTATTTCTAGTCGATATCTCTCGACCTCCCGCACAAGCTCAGGCTCCTTCCCCCCCAGCGAGGTAACATTCCACGTCCCTAGAGCCAGCCTAAGCAATCCTCTTTGCACCGGTCCCTCACGGTTCCCCCTGCAGGTGGTGGGCCCACTGGGGGATGGCCTCGCGTCTCTCGTTCGGGCTTGGCCCGGCCGGTTTCTGCGAGGAGCAACCCGGCCACCAGGCGCTCTCCGACGAGTCCCGACCCCAGGCCTGGCTCCAGGGTGGGACCCCGGCTCCGCCGTACCAGGCGACGTCACGTGCCTCGATATATTTGTCCTCATAAAAAGAACTATTGAAGCCGAATACAGATTCTGTTCAATTACACCACCGGGACAAGAAAACACACCCCATTAACACACACTGAGCTCCACTTGATAAGATATTTATTTATTTTAATTATTTTTACATGTGCAAGATTTCTCAAACATAAGGCTCTCTGTGGGGTATAGAACAAAATCTGTTAAGAGAAAAAATATGATCTAATCAGTATGTCTTCCTTTCCACTCAGTCATTGTTTTGTTGTAAAGGACAGTTTCTAATTAAGTCCATAATGATTCATACCTTTGGCAGATTCTTGTTGAAGTAATCTTTTAACTTTACCAACTTGGTTCTTCTGACTGGAAATGATGATATTTTTGAACGACCCGAGTCCCGACTTTATTCTAATAGAAAACAATGAAAAGAGCTAAAAAATTAGGGTGATGGCAAAGAGGCCTTCCAACCATAGATAAATCGAGAAAATATGAGAGGAAACAAGCAAAAAGCTGTTCAGCAATTAAAAGAAGGGTTTAATTGCTATAATGTCTATAAAGATTTTTCCATTGATTACTGAGAAGGATATAAATAATTTTAAATATGCCATTTTTAAACAAAATATAAATGAAAACAAATAGTTTTTATTTCTTCTTCTTAGATGAATGAAAGAAAATTAAAATCTAAATCTGCCAGGGGTTGAATAATTTTGGGCTTTTAAAATATAATAAAACATTTGTGCTTCATATTATAAAATAAATATAACTCTAGAAAGATTTTTTTTAAATAAAATTCATTCACATCATTGTGATGAAGATAAAGACGTATGGCTATTCGGTTCCCGTTAGCAATGATAGTTTGCAGCTAAAGGAGGTTTTGCTAACAGATAATGACTAATGGTTAAACAACATGATGAAATAATGTCTGCTGACTGTTGTGTAATCATCATCTTCACCTTTGGAAAAGCATTAAAATCTGGAAATATTTGTCATACCTGACAAATTCAGACAATTCTGTTAACATTTAGCAATGTCAGTTTGTAGCCATTAGCTAATTTGATACATCACGAATTTTAACTAAATAAAATGATGATGCATGTAATGAGAGTCATAATACTGTGTTGCTGCCACACTAAGTGACATTTTTGTGAAAACATCCAACAATCAAAGCACAAGAGTTCTGTTCAAAGGGTTCTAGGTTGAGCAGTGACTTTGTACTCCGCTCTATGAAACCTTAGGAACACAAGGCTCTACTGGTGCAAATCAGATAATCAAGCAAATTCTACTATCAGACAGAGGTTACCTGAGCAAATACAAAATGCAGTTTTTAAATAATGATTTAATTTATCAAGAGAAAAGAGCGATCCACTTCAATCTGGCCCCATGTGAAAACAACATTGGCCCCCATGTTAAACCATGAATTAACTGTGATTACATGTTTCAGTTCCATTAGCCACATCCAGGCCCAATTACTGCCTGACCTGTAGAATTAAGAAATCACTTAATTAGAACCTTTCCGACAACATTAAGTAGGCTATAAGATCTTAAAAAGCAACACATCAGGCCACAAATAGAGAAATCCAAGAACAGATGATAAACAACGTAATTGACATATGTCAGTCTGGAAAAGGTTACAAACCCAACTGCTGAATCAAAAATAACGCAAACATTTCACAAAAAACATTTCAATGATCTCCAAGATTTTGGGGAAAATATTATGTGAACTGATCAAACAAAGCTGGGACTTTTTGGAAGGTGTAAAAAGTGTGAGAATGTTTATATCTGGTGTAAAACTAACACAGCATTTCAGTAGAATATCAGACAGACAGTCTAAGTGGTGGCAGTGGTGGCAGTCTAAGTGGTTTACATTTCCCCATTATTGATGCAACTATGAATTCTGCTCTCTAACACCACAGGAACACAAATAATACAAATCACCAAGAATGCCCAAATTTTAGGATACTGAGTTGAATCATAATAAGCCCCAAGCTTTCTTTCTTAGTCAGTTCTTGCAATAATTGAACAATCTGGAATTCATGGGAAACATTTTGAGCTGTTCAAACTGTTGGTGCAGAACTCCTAAATCCAAAACATCTCACTTAATTCTTAACAAATTCATAGTACATTTTTAGGTATTGTAACTGATTCCTAGCTGATTCGTAGGCATTTCTGTGTGTTCTTAACTCAACTGGGAATTCATGAAGGATTGTTTTAACCACTCAGGGCCATTGTACCCTCTAAAGCTGGCCAGTTGGCAAAAACAAGTTCACTTAAAACATTTTAACTTCTAAATAACTACAGGCATCATTCAACATTCACTCCTGCTAGTCCATCATCACTTTTTATTATATCTTTATTAAAAATTCCACAAACTCTCAAGAATTGTAAAAAAAAAATTCTAATTTAATCATACCTGATTTTTAGATGCATTCGGCATGTTGTTAACTGAATCCTAATGTTCATGGAGTATTCTCAACAGAGTCTTGTAAATCGTACAGAATTCTTGACAACAGTCAAGCCAAATCTCACGTCATAACTGAATCTTAGGGCGTCACACATTGGACCAGAAAATGTACAAAATTCCAAGGATCCTCACGAACCCCAAAATTTGGCGATTCTTGGCAATGCGTATTATTCGTGGTCTGTGTGGAACGGTGGCTTGACAGACTACTCTGAAGGAGACCATCTGATCATTACTTGTGACTTTAAGCTTGTGCACTGGGGTTATAAAGCAGGACAATCATCCGAAGCATACCAGCAAGTCCCCCTCTTAGTGGCTCCATAGAGCAAAACAGGCTCGAACACCTGTAATTTGACTGAATTAAAACAACTCTGCAAAGAAAAGTGGGTCAAAAGTCCTCCACAGTGGAGTTATCTCAGCTGTTGCTGCCAAGGGTTGCACAAATAAGTTTTAGTTTTGCAGTGTGAATACGTTTTCAAGCAAGGTCAGCTTGGTTTGGATAGCTTTTAACATTAATAAATGTGTATCTACTCAGGCTATCTTTTCTTTATATTATAATTTGTTTGATTATCTGAATAATTTACGCGAGAAAAAAAGGAAAACCGGAAGAAATCTGCAAGATGGCAAATTCTTTTTTATGGCATTCTTTAGATATCTGCTGTTGTGTAGCTACATGCACAACTTGCACTTTGGTATTTTAAAAGCGGCACACCCTGCTTTTACCCCGCATATAAGTGGAGCTTGAAGTGGGGCAGGGCTGTGGGTGAAGTTAGGATTAAATTAGTGTGGTGTTATTTATTTTGAAGAAACAAGTAGAAAATACATTTTGGTTGATAACCCTTGATAACAGTTGATCAAACTGTACAGTCACTGCTTTGAGGCTCACTTTAATGCCATTGTTCTAACCCTGTTAAGTCCCCGAGGGAGGCCTGACTGAATCATTCTGTTTGCACTGAGGCAGCAGAGCCAAAGACTGCAGGCTTCTGCAGAGTGGTCAGGACCTCAGAGAATTTTCCAAGCACTGCCGTTTATACAATCATGCAGCCGAGTGGAAAAAGTGTGTTGCTTTAAAATCGATTCAGTTCAGTCAAATTAAAAATTTTTTGCATGTTTTCAGAGGTTTCCAAGGCAATCCTGATTCAATAAGATGAACATCCTTATATACAATGTCCATGACCAACAATTTAAGGCACTGTCTAGTTTTCTATGTCTATGATGACCTTGATGTTGTCGTATGTAATGGCTGCCAGCTCTTCTATAATATGTATCCAGAGGTGGATAGTTACCATTTACTCAGCTACATTTACTAAAGTAACTGAATTTACTGCACACAAAAGTAAGTACATTTATAAAAATGTGAGGAGCCATATTGAACTTCCTGTGACCAGTATGAGAGCGATAACACCAAGTTTAACACACCTGCTCCCCATTCACACCTGAGACCTTGTAACACTAACGAGTCACAGGACACCGGGTGAGGAAAACTGCTCTCCTGTTATCAATTTAGCCATTTTCACTTAGGGGTGTACTCACTGTTGGTGCCATGAAAAGATATAATAAAACAATCTAATTACTAAAATGAATGGGTGTACTCACTTTTATTGCATCTGTTTATACACATGATGCAGTTATGTTATTTGAAAGTTTAGAGGAGTATACATTAAACTTTAAAATGACAAAAGTATCACAGACATCTAAGCCAAAAACTGAGAGAGGAACAGAATTTCAAACTTATGAAATGGCTAAAAAATCATGTGCTATCTCGTAATAACAGCTGATCTTTGGTACTAGGAAACAGTAACGAACAGAGTTTAGGTTGTTTTGAAGGTTGTTTCGAAAAATGTGACAATGGTTAAATATTGGGCTGCACGGTGGCGCAGTTGGTAGCACTCCAGCAAGAAGGTCCTGGGTTCGATTCCCGGCCGGGGGTCTTTCTGCATGGAGTTTGCATGTTCTCCCCGTGCATGCGTGGGTTCTCACCGGGTACTCTGGCTTCCTCCCACAGTCCAAAGACATGCCTGTTAGGTTAATTGGTCTCTCTAAATTGCCCTTAGGCGTATGAATGAGTGTGTGCATGGCTGTTTGTGTGTTGCCCTGCGATGGACTGGTGACCTGTCCAGGGTGTACCCCGCCTCTCGCCCATAGACTGCTGGAGATAGGCACCAGTTCCCCCGCGACCCACTATGGAATAAGTGGTAGAAAATGACTGACTGGTTAAATTTTTTTTTTAACCAGATCTAAATCTTGCTGTCTCACCAGAGCAACATTCCTACTGAAACTCTGGCTTTTGGTTTTGCTGTGCCCTGTCAGGGTTATTTGTGACCCCCCAACTGGCCATCCCTTTACAAAACTGTCTGGAGGCACCCTGACGAAATACTGACGTTTAATTCCTGATAAGATTGTGGCCATAATTTTAAAATGATGTAATGATGTCTCCACGTGTATTCACATGTAAAACAACGTGTTCATGTGCTATTTCTTTAAGGTGGGCCTTGATGGACAGGTTAAACTGATAAATGTATGTTTTTAACTTAAATTTCTCATTCACCAAGATAATTTTGTCCCTGTTTTTTGATATTTTCTATAGCATGTATAACATGTTTTATTATTTTGAGCAGAATTTCGACTAAAATATTCTGTTTGCTAAAATTTTTCGAATTAAGACAATTCAGACGCATTTCCTCCTATTAAATTTGCCTTTCACAAATATTTTTAAATACTATTTTAAGAAGTGCTTTAGAACATAACTTCCAAGCAAAGTGCGAATGCTTGGTTTATTAAAATTTATATCTGGTCTGAGTATGACTAAAAAAAAACTACAAACGATGACTGAGTAAACGCTCATGAATGCAAGCGCGCAGGAATGGCGCAAATGGTGCGTGAAATCCCAAACGCGGCGCCATATGCTCAACAGTCTATCTCGCCACCTTTGTTTGATCTCCTGTCGAGAAACAGTTTTTTTATTCTTTTTGGGGCCTTAATGGATTCAGAACATTTTAAGGATCTCTCTGAAAACGTTTTTTTTTTAAGACCCGGGAGTTTATTTCTGGCAAATCACCTCTAGGAAATAAAAAAAAAGTTAACAGCGTGAAAAATGGGTGAAACAACCCTGTGATCTATGCAAATAAAACATTTATTGATTAGATAATGGAAACGGACTCGGGACGAGGCCTTTAAAGATAACTGATCATGTTTATCGAGATTTCTGCTTAATATATTTGATTGACTGGAAGCATTTAAAGACAAAAATATTTAAAGAATATTTTTCATCCAGTTTGGTTGTTTTAACTTTAAATCTTATTCCCTGCTTTCATTTCTAAAAAAAAAAAAAGAAAAAAAATGCGCGGAACAAATCTGACGCTTTTTATCTCGAAAATCAACAGATTTAATTGTCAGGATTTCTTCTTCTTTCTTTGACCAATTAAATCTTGACGACTACGTGCATTTGCCTCATGCAGCCCCCTCCTGTAGGTCTGGCTGACAAGAGGTTTGGACGTGCATGGAGCCGCGCCGCAGCGCGCTCCCTCTCTAATGACAGATGATGAGTTTTTAGCGCTGCTCAGTGAGCTGGCCCCCGGGGCCATTTGTCACAGGCTGTCCAGAAACAAGCCAACCGTGTAAATGAATTTGCTCATTCACATAAAACAGCCCGCGTCAGCCATGCTTAACATGCACCACAGTAACAAACTGCTCCCCCTGCATGCACACCCATGTTACGCGCAAGCTTCGGGGTATTTCCCCGCCACATGCGTGGATTCGTATGAAGTTTTTCACTTCAAATAATTAATTCTCAGTGTCTCACATTTTAAGCAAATGTGTTTTTATTAAATATATGTAGAATTAGCAAGTAAATTATCATCTGTGCATCTCTTAGTTATAAAGCATGTCTCACCTTTGCAATTTTAGGGAATACATCTTCGCACTCTTCTCGTCTATCAGGTGGGATTTCTCTGAATTAGACGGGGTATTATCCATTTTTTAGTCCAGATAGATATATCTTTTAAAGTTAAAGTATTTCTTCTTCCTCCTTAGAAAAGATGATGCAGCTGCAGGTGAGAATCAAAAGATCCGGTTTCCGCTGATTTTCAGTCGACGCAGAACATTGTCAGCCAACACCCCATTCTGTGATCTGCAAGTCTTCAGGACAAACCCGTAAATTCCTTCATTGCAGCGCTGGTGGACAGCAGGAAGAAACAATCTGTTTTTGTTGTTTTTGTTTCTGGGAGTTCTTTCTCCTTTTGGGCTTGTAGCCTTTCAGCATGAAGCTGGAGCAGGAATGAGGCAGAGCGCACTGGACGCTGCAGCTGCCGCTGTTCCTGCGCAGCGCAGAGGGTGCAGAGCCTGATCACAGGACACCTGAACTTAATGGGACAGGCGTCAGAAGGCGCGAACGTCAGGTTTCCAGAGAACGATTTCATTCGCGGGTTTAACTTAACAAATCCAGATAAAATCCAAATTCGAAATGTTCATTTTAAAATATTGCTAAAGTACAGCATATTTGCAGATATCAGCACGCAAGCTAATGCAGTTACATCTGAATTACAGTTATTTCTATTTCATTGAATGCATGTCAGTTTAAATTGAACCTATTTTGCCCTCATAAGATCAAGTTGTTAAAGCTAAAATGTTAAGGCCTAAATTTTTATGTTAGACAATTATTTAACATGTAAAAGTATTCTGGTGTTTTTTCAATCAGATTGCCTTAATGGAAAAAATAACCATATAATACACACGGTCCCTATTGGTTTGCGAATGTAAAATTATAATTATGCTGCATGAATAAAACACGCACGCAAAAACATTTTAGCACACTCAATGCAACCTTTTGGGGATGTCAGTCTTCTTACTCTTTTTTTTTCCTGCCTATTCATCACCCAGTCTTATTAGTCTTAAATAATTCTTAATAACTAAAACTGTAATAATTTAAAAGGCTCTTGAGGCAGATGTCTTCCAGCTGTTCTTTTATGTTAAAAGTAAGGTTCAGGATTAAGAACTAATTAATGTTAGTATTAATATTGATTTTCTGGAGTGTCCCACGCAGACTCTAGATCTCATTTTTTCAATTAACTACGTGTTTGTCATGTCCATGTATAATTATTAACTTAACAGCGACAAAACTGAGATCCTCCTTGTAGGAACCAAATCAGTACTTTCCAAAGCTGACAGTTTCTTACTTTCAGCTGATAATTCTTCTTCCTCCCCCTCACCTCAGGTCAAGAGCCTGGGTGTCATCGTTGATAGGACTCTATCATTCACCTAGTAACATTACCCGTTCTGCATATTTCACCCTGCTCAATAATAATCGTCTTCGCCCCTCTCTTTCCCAACTCTCTGCCTCTTTTTTATATCCATGGCCTTGTCACCTCCCTCATTGATTACCGTTAGTCTCTTCTCTTTGGTCTTCCCCACAAATCTCTCAATAAGCTTCAAATGGTTCAGGACTCAGCTGGTCATATCATTACCAAACCCCCTCATTTCAGCACATCACCCCAGTCTTGCAGCAGCTCCACTGGCTCCCTGTTAAATTCAGAATCCAATTCAAAATCCGTCTGTATGCATTCAAGGCCGTCCACAATATCGCCCCTCCCTACTTTTCAGATCTTCTCATCGCTACTCCCTCTCGCACCCTCAGATCTTCCTCCTCCATCCACCTTATTGAGACTCCTGCCTGCCTGAGGAGCAAAGCTTCTCCTGCTCTGCTCCAAAACCCTGGAATTCCCTCCCTGCGGACATTCGTATTACTGACACTTTAAATCTAGACTTAAAACCTATCTGTTCAAAACTGCTTACATGCTATGATTGTTCTGTTCTGTCTTGTAATTTTGTGTTTGTTCCTCATTTATCTGTACAGTGTCCTTGAGTGTTTTGAAAATCAATTATTATTATTATTATTTATAATAACATACTATATTATAATTTTGTTTAATACAGAGTAATATTAAATCCTACATTTTAACACAAACATGAATAAAAAATAAAATAATCTGTAATAGAATCCCTCCTAAGAATAAAGGTCAAAGTTCAGATATTTATTGTTGCAAGCTTGTTTTCAAGTTTAATTTTAGATTAATTAAATCTTCAAATAGTAAAAATGTAGTTATGCAAATGGCATACTCATAACTTAAAAGGAGTTTCAGATGTTAGTAATAACAATTATTCTTAAAATTATAATATAAATATTCAAGAGGATGACATCCTTACTTCACTTAAACGTAAAGTCATGACCAGTAGTAGTTACGATGTAGACAATGGAATCCAGAAAATCAACAAGAAAAACCCTTAAATATATACATAATTATATGTCTACAGAACACGCCTTGCATATATCTGAAACGAAAAAAACAGCTCTCTGGAATGGGGAAAGTGATGATGTCTGCTCTATGAGGATAACAGTTCCTATAACAGACCACCCTTTTATGTTAAATAAGAACTTGTTCTTCTTTTACCACCCTTGTCATTTATGGTGTCCCTCAAGGCTCTATAGGGCCAATCTTTTTCACACTCTATATATTCTCTATGGGTAATATCTTCTTGTAATAAAACTTGCCATTTGATCGTTTTGCAGATGGTAGACAAATCAATAAGCATTTCTCGGTATACATCTCCTGATGTAATGGTGGTTGGGGAAGTTTATTTAAATGACACCAAGTCTGGGTGGTGTTTTATTGTATAATAAAACACTTATATAAATTGACACTTATTAAACTTATCTGAATACTTTGTTATTTTGTTTGGCTTTTAATTGCAGCTAAGTTTATCATTCTGAATAACTATAACCATTTATACTGAAATCTTATTTGACTTAGTTTTTTATTTTTAATGTCTCGTTCTGCTCCAGCTGGTCCAGCATATTAATTCTCCCATAAACGTCTCGTGGATTTTAAGATACTTTTCCTCAAACAACATTAAAATCAAAGGTTGTAATTTTGACCAGGACGACTGCTATAAGTTAAATCTACGAATCAAAGAGGTATGACTTGTATTTGATTATATGTTACAATGGGCTGCCTTACTTTCATGATTGATGTTTGCTACGTTTATGTAACTTCGAGGACAAAAAAGTCATATTTATTCCTTTTCGTTTTCTTTGAACCTGTTGGATAATCATTTTAGTTCTCGTGATTCTAAAAATACTGCGTGATAGTAACTAATTCATCTCGATTAACAACATTTTAAGCGCATAATCGATGTAGTAGGTAGAAGAAAATAGTGTCATGGAGCCTTTTGTTTATAAATCCTTTAATTTTGGCTGTCCTTTTATTGTAGTAGTAATAGTTATTAAAGTAATTACGTTTTCACAATGCAATGTGCAGATCAAATGTGGTTTATGCTGCAGAGGTTGAGCGACAGATGTTCTCCGAGTTCCTTAAACACAACATCAGTTTACTTCTTCTGACGTCATTACGCACCAAGTGTTTGGTTTCCGCGCGGAGCCGATATGGCAGCGACTATCCTCGACAGTAAACCGGGCGAGCAGCCGACTGATGGAGGGGAGGACGCGGACAGGTCGATGTTGAGGACCGACAGGTAAGGAAACCCTCAATGCGAGGATGACGTGTCTGGTGCGGCCGCTGCATGTCTGGACGGGCCGTTTATCCTGCTAACGCAGCTAGCTGGCTAGCTGTTCTTCTCCGTCAGACCCACGCATTGTGTCAGCGTGGCTGCTGGGAGAACAAAAGAGAGGCAAAAAACGATTACATTTTCAACATCACCCCAAATTATCAATACCTGCGAGGACTAGATCAAAATCTGTTAGAACGTATTGATTTCTTGATTAAAAATGTCAGAATTATTGGCCATGTCAGAATAAAAGCTCTTTGAGATTTATGTTTGGCTGCAGTTTCAGTTTTAAAATGAACATTTCATTCAGTTTCTCTCCAACGTAAACACTTTTGCTCTACTTAACAAAGAGTTTTAGAATATTCTGCCAGTTTAAGGCCTTTTAGTTAGTGATTGTAATCTACTTTCATGCGCCAATGCTAATGTGATTTGTGATGGTATTTCTCTATAGAAGCTTGTAGTCATTTATTCACCCTACTGAAAGGGATCAGGCCTATCAGAAAGAGCAGTGATTTGGATTTCACATTAAGAATTATTGGCAGCCCTAATACTTCCCAGAAAATAAATGTAACTGTTATGCTACACTTTAAGGTACACTTTTAGGATCTTTTTATTATAAATCTGTGACCTTTTGTGTTGGTGGAGTATAAATATGAGGGGACACAGGTGCCCATTTTTCTAAATTAGGGAAACATGAGAGAACAAGCCAGTACAGGAAGGCTGATGGAAATAGTATTTGGCCCCCTACAGTTTTCTGCTGGATTTTGCTATTAGTTGGCGTGTTTCTCTTCCAAAGACTCAGGGGGTCTTGTCCTACTAGGAAAAAGATATTAACAGCAGTGGTGACCATCACTGACAAAGTTGTTAAAAGTCTTTTTTTCTGCATCAAATAAAATGTAGTCAAGTTAAAAGTTGAATTTGTTTCTCAACTCTCGGTGTGAGATTATGCTGCTGCCCTAAAAGATTAAATTGGTTGTTTAACACATTTGTATCGTGGTTGCTGATAGTTGTTGAGGATGCTGCAGATAATTTGAGCCGTATTAGGAGAACATAGACAGAGAACTGGTGGCTTTCCACCAAACGAGCCAAATGATGACAGCCTTACTCATGTGAATGGTGGCCTCCCTGCTAGATGTCATACTGTGTTCTGGGCAATGGTGTGTTTTCCTGGAGAGGATCGGCAAGTTCTCCTTTCCTCTCCCTCAGTCACACCGATATGAAAGGTCAACTGTGGAGAGTTCACATGGAGACATTCCAGTGAAAATGTTTCTTCCTTTCTCTCTGCAGAACAACAGTTTATGTGCAGGTTCACAATTTTTTTTGGTCTGTTTTTGATCAGAAAAGAGACTACTTTCACAGTTCTTTAGTATCAGCTGAACCTGCACATATATTGTAATAATGGAAATGCCTATGAAGGAGCAGCAGGGGGTCAGATATGAACTAAGAAGGCATCTCTGATGGCAAAAACATCCCATCCAATTCTCTGATAAATAGTATAGGGATTGACAATGTTTTAATTTGTGGAAAGAGCCCTCTGCTTACTGGTACTCCTCCATCTAAAGCAGTGGGAGTGGAGATGACTCCATGGACGGTCTCTCTAAACGCGTCCCCTGCTGTCCTCTGACCCCGTCGCTGTCTCCACGAAAACGGACCACGAGCCAGTCCAAGACGGAGCCTCCTCTGCTGAGGACCAACAAGAGAACCATCTACACTGCAGGCAGACCACCGTGGTACAATGTCACCGGGACCACCTTCAAAGAGGCCTTCGTCATTGGTGAGGACACCACAGAACATCTAGTCACAGTTTAGATAAAACCAATTTGAAGCTTCTCAGATTTTCCTGGTGGTTCATCTTGTTTTCTGACTCCTGTATCGTAACCAAAGATACATTAATATATATTTAAAATGAATAATTTACTCACATATGTGCTGTTTTTCTTGTTATCTTATTTAGCTGAATATGGTTTGACTCGCCATTACTTGCAGACGAGTCTGAATATTTTACAATCATGCCCAAGAGTACAAAGACTGATAAAGATCTTGTTTTCCCAAGCTTTACTGCTTCTGTTTTTATGGTGGCGATTATAATGGCAATGATGAGTGATTTCATCAAGATGCTCTATAATTGAATACTTGGGCTGGAGATCCAACTGTGGTCATCTCCATCAAAACAGTTTCATGGTTAAAGATTCGGCCACTGATTGCAACTAAATCAACCACTAATCAAATCAAGAACTTCAACGAGAGAGGTTCTGTTGCCGGAATGGATACTTTCAGGGTACCCAGCAATCCCTGGACTGTCTCCTAAAGAGGATAGACGTAAGGAATCTGATTGCCACCAGTGCATAGCTTGCTGAGGAATGGCAGCAGGCAGATCTGATTGTATCAGAGTGCACAAAGAGCCACAAATGTTTGAATGCTGGTCTGGTGTTAAGAAGCCACTTAAATACTGTTTGAAAAATTGTCTGAAAAAGAAAAGGTGAATGCCACCAGTGGAGTGGGCTTACTCACATTTCTTAAACACCGCATTGATTTAGTAATGGGATAAAAACTTCCTTCGAGAGAAATTCTGCCTTACAATCAGGGAGGGATTTGGTGATTTTTGCTGCTTCTTTCATTGCAATGGAGCACCATGTCACAGGACAAAAGTGATAACGACGGCTCAGGAGTAAAACATAGGGAAGGGCGTTTATCAGGTCGTTATCGTGAACGTTTTTTTTATCACGATAAGAATTTAGATTCATCGTGGCAACGATACATTTTATTTAACGATGTCCGAAAACCCCAAAAACAGAGAGAGTTGTGCGGTGATTGTTACTTTTAATACTTTCTCCTCTGTTAGGGAGCATCAATAAATTTAAAAAATATGATTAAATGCAGTTACTGTGTGCAGGTTAGTTATAAAAAAAATCACACTTAATGTAACCTTAAGGAAAAATGTTTGTGTGAGTTTTACTGCAGTGACATTCAGTCAGCCATACAGTTGCCTAAAAAACTGCAAAGAAGTTGTAAATACTTTTTATCATCACTTCTTATCGTTATCTCAATAAATACCACGGAATATGAAATTATTTGTGTAAAATATGAAATGTTGTCCATCCCCTGGGCATCACACGGCCATCCTGGGCTCATAGCCAGGAAACTCCTCTGATGTTTTGTGTGAGAACATATTGATGTTTTTTTTTTTTTTTTTTTATAAATTTCTATACATTTTTCTTCTGGACAAGAAATATCTAATGACATTGAAGCAAAAACTGTGTTCCTGTCACTCTCTAACCTGTTTGCTACAGCTGTATGTTTGGTGAACAGTAATTTAATGGTTACTTTCCTTATGAGCGTTTATTTATCATCTTGGTCAGCTTGATGTGCATATTTCATGTTGGGAAGTTCACCATGCAGAAGGCTGGCATCATGCTGATCGGCACAGTAAAATATCTGAGTCAGGAAGCATCCCAGCAGCTGCAGATGAGCGCCATGTGTGCATGTTTGACATCCACGGAGCCAGTGTACCGTGGAGAAACTCATCAGGCCGGCGTGAGCGGAGGGATACGTGGAAGGACAGGTGGACATTATCTTCAGTTTGCAATCTGTTATCGCCAATGGACCGTAGTAACTGGTCCCAATTTCACACACGACTGTCCTGAGGTTCCGGTTTAGAGGAGCTGCGGAAAACTGGGCAAACCAGGGTTGAAGAAGATGTAGTAAAATTTGGTGCATGATGGGGAGGAAGAGAATTACGACTAAAACGATAAAATTCGCAAGAAAATAAAAAAGAATGGATAAATACAGGAAAGCAGATAGAAATAAAAGGTGGTAAACCCTTGTGTCAGAGGTGGCTGCTGTCTTTGTGTTTTTACGATCAGATTTTTATTGCTAATAGAAAACAGTTTGTTGTGTTGCAGCAGAGCAGTTTTCACTGCTGGGTGACACTAAAACATGTTTGGGCTAAATCTAAAGGAAGAAGCGTTTCTAGAACATCCCCACAGCCATAATTAAACATAGAAATAAGCAGCGCTGAATTAAGGTGTTCTGGCCCAGTTTCTAGGATATTTGTTCTGAAAGAATTCTGTGGTTGTCTTAAACTGTGGATGGTGACAAGTTTTTATTCTTGTCTGAATCCAATGAAGTAAACGTGTTAGGGTCAAAGGACTGGTCAGGATATGCATTGTGTACAAGTTTTTAGCTGTAATATTCATTAATCTTTGTAGATTTTTAACCTTCTTAGTGTCTGACTTGTACATTAAAAATGAACAAAATGCTTTTCTCTGATATTTACAGACAAAGGCTTCAGATTAGCTCCTCATCCACCTCTCCTTACGGTATCTAACTTGATGTTTCTGGTTTTGCAGTTTAGTTTTGGATATATTGACATTTTTGGGGTCAGGGAGACGGATCACTCTGTGGCGGTTTTGTGAGATGTTTTTTTTTTTTTGTATAAAATAATGTTAGCTTTATTTTTCAGTCTATGAAAAGTAAATGCTAAAGAAAGTTCCACATGTGGTACAAACTACCCATTAGGATAAAAACAATGGGGCAGTTCTGTTTTTAAACACTAAAACTCATTTAAGTAAGCGAAAAACTACAAGTTCCTCTCCTAATAACTTTTATTAGTTAATGCAAAGATTAATAAAAACACTACAATAGATACTCTCTCACTAAGTGTATGTACTGCAGCTTCGCTCTGCATTGAAAAGTTAAACATAAGACTGTTTTGCTGTCTGGTTCACACGACAAGATTTTAAAATTGTCGGTTGATTTTTAAAACCTGAGAGACCCCAACGTGACGATGAAGAATCGGAGATATATGGTCCTACAGTGTGTAATGTCCAGCGACACGGCGAACACCACACACCAACAGATTTCACTCACAAATATTCAGATGTCAGACGGGAAATCTCGCAAAACCTCTCGAGATTCAACCTGAGTTCAGAGTAATTCCCCTTAGTGTTTCCGCACCTCGCTTTCTGATTGGCTAAACGTCACCTTCAACAGGCTGCTTGCTCATTTGTCCTCGGGGAACACCACACATGGTAGGATATCAGGCCAAGACAGTCCAGCATGTTGAATATCCCCAATTTGAGGTCAGATCGGTCCCGATGTCCTTCTGAGCAGACTAGATCGCTCTTTACCTTTTATGTGAAGGAGGGAACCAGCCTTATGACTGGTTCACTCTGCCGTGTAAACCAGTCATAAGGCTTTCACAAAGATCCTCAGAGTCTCTCAGAGAGCTCCTGTCTTAGTCTAAATATTCCTGCCAAGGACTCCTAGCTTAAGAGTGATTCAGTTCTCTGCTGGGAGCGGCTCTGAGCGAGGAGACAACAGAACTTTCTATCTTAGCGAGGAGGTGTGGTTGACCCCGTTGCTAGGTGTGGTTGACCCCGTTGCTAGGTGTGACGCTGTCTTCTAACAGCTGTGAAACAACAAAACAAAAATGTGCTCCTAGTATCAATGGAGAGAAATTAACCGCTGATAGAATTTAAACTGGATGCATAAATGTTTAATTTATGATGATAGATTAAATTAATTGTCACACATGTTTGAACGTAGGTCATTTACTTATTTACATGTTCATCATTATTTTGATTTGCTTATTATTATGTTTACTCGCCTTGCTGATCATTTTCATACTGCATCTATTTAATATTAATTTAATATTAATATTATTAAATTGAGCATTTTACTGTGGTCTCCTTCTTGTATAATGAGGTTTACTTTGGTAAAAAGGTGGAGAGAAACTGAACTGAACAGAGGAGCAGAGCCTGCTGGTGGAGGAGAAGAGAGGAGTGTTGAAAGGTAGATTTGGTCCTGGGATCACGGTGGGAACAAAGAGGAATTCCCAGCAGATCCCAGTCATTCCCTCTGCTTTGAGCACCAGCCTGGAATGTGAGCAGCTCTGGTACCTGCTGCAATCAGAAGCTAGAGAGGAGATGGCAGCACACCAGAGAACAGATGATTCTTCTTTGAATACGGGCCCTGGTGTTTATGGCCTAAAAGCCATTTGGTCTTTGCCAACTGGCACATGTTCAGGTTTACATTTATGGTTCAACATTTTAATTTTAGGACTACAGTTTTATTCTCTGGGTGATAATGTGCCAACCACCACTCAGTAGCTGAGCTCATCACACTGAGGCTCTGAAAAATGACGTTGATTTCTCCTTTTTTATAACGGGGTGTGATAAAACTTATGAGACTGTTTTTCCTCACCCTGTAACATGATGCCAATATGTGTCTTTGACCTGCGTGACGAATACAAACTGGCCTTTGAAATACAGCCTATGCACAATTTGGAGATGTGCGCTTCTCCCAACTGGGAGCCCTATTCTCTAGGGACCCAGCCTATGCTGATTATTGTGTAAGGGTTCAGATCATTGTCATTTTCCAGTTCTATCTCCAGCTTATTATGCCAGTTTGTCAAATTTGGCGTCTTTCAGTCGAGGAGCAAGGCTGCAGAACTTCGCAGCTGAGCAGTCAGACAAAATGAGTCATTTTTCAAAATATTTTATTGAACTAGTTTGGCTTTTTCTAATGGCAATGTTGTCTGCTCCTTTGTCTTCATTCATTGGAGACACAGTTGTGTTTCTCTTTCATGCTCCTGCAGGTCTGTGTGGAGGAAGCGCCTCAGGAAAAACCACAGTGGCCAATAAGATCATTGAAGCACTGGATGTCCCCTGGGTGGTTCTGCTTTCCATGGATTCCTTCTACAAGGTAATTAAAAAAGATAATACAAGCTTTGATTCACTCAGAGCAACAAGATGCATTCGGTAACTGTTTACGCCCAGTGTTCACTTGATGGTTCATTAACGTTTGATTTGAAAACCAAAGCCAATCATATTCCACTGCATTGATCAACCCACCAGCCCCTTCCCTTCGCTGATGGATTGAAGGCAATGGTTTATTTCGTTCTTTTCTTACTTGCTTCAAACACTAAATCGAAAATGTTTGTTAAATTTGTCCTTTTAATTTATGACTAAAAGTTCAAAGTGGAATATTGATGGAAAAACATGTGCGGACAGCTCCAGAGGAGAGGTGTCACAAGCATTCAGCAACACGATTAGGCGATTTTCAAAGCTGAGTTCATGGAAAAATAATGCAAATTCCTTATTTTTTCCTTATTTAGAGTAAAAGTTTCCCCAATCATGACCTATTTCAAAGAACAGGTAATTAGTCCAGGTCTGTTTTCTATAAGTGCTACAGTTTGAAGGCGGGACCTCTTCTAAGGTGGTCCTAATACTAAAAAAAGCTATAAAATCAGTTTTTATTGTTTTTATAAATAAATTTAACAGAAAACTCTCAGCTGTAGCACAGAAACATAACTGGATAAAATAACAGTTTAAAGAAATATGACTAAATAAACAATAAAACTTAAATATTTAGCTCTACAAAAAGCCAAATCAAATTGCTGCTTTGCCTCCTGAGCCAGTCAAGTTCTGCAGAGGCCTGGTGAGGAACCATTCATCGGATCCAGGTGTCTAAAAGTTGCAGGACAGCGGCTCTCGAAGACTGGAGAACCACTGATTATCAACATGTTCCTTTAGTGTTGGAAAAAGATAAATACAACTTTAGTTTGATGTCTTTACCAGATCACCACCAGGAGGGAATATGGTGTTGACCTTGTTTGTCCAAGTATTGTATCCGTCCATCCATCTATCAGAATCACCTTTTTTATTGTGGTGCACCGCTCTGTTTGTGTCTCAGGTGTTGAATAAAGAAGAGCAGGAGCTTGCTGCTAGACATGAGTACAACTTTGATCACCCCGATGCCTTCGACTTCGAGCTGCTGATCACCGTCCTCAGAAAGCTGAAGAAGGGGAAAAGCATCAAAGTGCCGGTGTACGACTTCACCAGCCACAGCAGGCGCAAGGAATGGGTTAGAAAACTACATTTTTTACTTCTTTTTGTTAAAACTCTAGTCTGTTGTTATTTAGTGAAAGTAGTTGAAGTTGTCTTTACCGTTACTCATGCCAATTTAGGCACTTGCTAATTTGTTAATGCTAGAAGCTTTATTTTCTACAATAACCACACAGAATGCAGTAAAATCTCCAGCTAAAATCATTCTGAAGAAGCAGTTTTTTCATGTAGCTCTCTGACATCTCTTTATTTCTTTGCGATGTAATTTCACGGCTGAATGGCACAAAACCTCATGGGAAATCGCCCATCTCGGCCTACGACTCTGGAATAATTTTATGGCCTTTTGTTCGCCAGTGAATGTAGTTAAATGTCGAAGCCTAGAAGTGTTGGCCCCAGCAAGAGCCAACCACTGTAGCTGCAGCCTCGTATACAGTCTATACCCTGTTTTCTATGTCCAGCTGCCGTCTGAATGGACGAGAACGGCAGCTTTTTAGTTCTGGTAAAACTGGAGGCAGACACCAGCACTTAAACATGTTACATTGCATCTAAATCATTCAAAAATCAATACACACCTCTGTGTGTCTTCGCTGTTTATCTTCGTTTGTTCTCGCTACACTGCAACCTCGCTCCTACTTTCATGTACTGAATCAATACAGGTGCGTCTATCCCATTAACTTTCAAATAAAGCGAAGATTGTGACGTGCAGCAAGCCTAAAATCTTCTTGCTCCTCATTTCTTAGTCCAGTTTTCCTTCAACATCTTAGTCATTTCCTTTTTTTATTGTAGTCAAATCAAATCTGACCCATGAATTGATCAAGCATAATTAAGCCACTTACCTATAAGAATGGGTTTTATGTACATAATCACTCCACTGTCACCATAGTCATTTTTTCTCATATTTATTTAGTTTCACCAAGGCCGCCTACATAGTCTTTGAAAGTACGAAGTTTATTTAGTTGTTATACATCAAAGCTGCTGCAGAGTGTCAAGCAGCCATGTTTCACTGGTTGTAAGTTTTTATTAAATCTAGAAAGTATATTATGGGGTTAGAATTGTGAAAGAATGAGGAAGAAGCACATTGACAGTCTGGGTCATTTTTGACAGTGTTTTCTGTGTGCTGATTAGTCATGAAAATCTGTTCTTTTTGTCTGATAAAGAAAACTTAAAGCTTGTAAATATCTGCCTTGCATGAATAAAAATCCCAATCCCTTTATTAATCTCTTTATCTCCACCTCAAAGATCTGGGACCAGATAAATTGCTGGAAATGATTTGAATCTTGAAAAGTCCGTTTTGGGCTCAGAGATCTTAAGATTTCTCAGTAGATTAGTTAGAGTATCTTTTAGGATGTTGCTGCCTTCCTTTACAATGTAATTATATTCAAAAGCAGTCTTGTTACCCGTGTGAACTGATGACATGGAACAATATAATCATCATCCTGTCCTTTATTTTTCATCTCGTTGACAGAAAACAGTTTATGGAGCTAATGTGGTGATCTTTGAGGGCATCTTGGCCTTTGCCAACAAGGAGCTACTTAAGGTAAGAGAAATCTACTCTCTGTTATTTGAGCTAAATCTTTATTTGTTTGCATGTTGCACATATTACAGGCAGCGGACAGAAAACCATGGAAATAACTGTTAAGATTGAGTGCGGTAATAGCCGATAAAACAACAGTGAAACTAAACATTCAACAGAAAGAGGAGGTTTCACACTGCAGTCATCAAGGGTCGGTGTCCTGCAACATTTAGATGCGTTTGTGCTTCAACACAGCCGAGTCAAGTAATCGGGTCTTTAGCAGGGCTCTGTAGAACTTGCCTGCAGGCTGGGGAGCTACATGCATTTGGACTAATCTGTCTACATCTCTATTCTACTTCTTTGTTCCTAAAATTTGTTCCATTTTTCAAAGAGGCTGCTTACTCTCACCTAACTATTTGTAGTTTTTAAAGATCTTTTTGACCTTCAAGGTAAAAACAAGTCTACCATTTACAGTCTATTAAGTCTAGTTTGCGTTGTTGTATTTGTTTCCTGTCGCTGCTGTGATCTCCCAGACTTTGGTTGAAGGATCTGACAGCTGATTTACCCTCAGGGAAACGGAGATATAGCAGAATCTGTCTGTCACAGCTGCTACCCCCCAGGGCTGCGGTCAAAGAGCTTTAGGACCACAAGATGTTTTTTCATCTGTTCATTTAGTTAAATATTTAATATTTAGGTTGTAAGTTTGTAGAATTTTTTTTTTTTTAGTGTAAACCTCTTTATTTAGTGACATTTCTTGATTTTATTTTCATCTTTTGATATAGTTATTGTTGAATCAAGGTAAAGATTCAGTCCAATCTGCTCCCTGAAAACATTTTTTGTGATGAGGGGATATGCTTTTGACAGGAAATTGATGTGTTGTTATTGAAAGCCTGTTTATGGTCAGTAAAAATCCATAAGAATTAAATAGACGGTGCTCCTAATGCTAAATAAGTCCTGCTGCTATGCATCGTGTGGGCACTGAACTGTGGTGATAAGGCAGCCAGCCTCCCATGAGACCCATCTGTGTTGCCCTCTTATTCAGTCAGTAGCAGCCATTGTCCTCTGTGATTAATTGTGTTTTGTGTCCATTCTTGTAACTGAAGCCAATTATTGCTGCTAATCTGTAAAGCTAATATACAGGTGTGGGTTAAGACGCAGAGAGGCTGCGTCCTCTGAGGCGCGATCCCAGGAGCTTGGAAGGTGATTGAAAATATCGAGCTGGATTTTTTGTCACCAATAATATTAATTTTTACTTCACTGGTTTGATTTGTCAAAAAAATATTAGATTTTTTTTTTTTTTTTATGCGGATATTTTCATTTTGGTGCACGACACTCCTGGTAAAGTTGTGGTAAAATGCTTAAAAAAATTAATCTGATTATCAAAAAATTATCAAAATCATTTAGAAATATTTTATTTACTTATTTTTTGCTGCTGGTGCCACACTTCTTAGGATCCCTGGCAGGCTTTATAACATCAATACAAGTCTCGCATTTCTTTATTTTAAGTATCCAACCAGTTTCAATCAGGAACCCCTAACTTCTGTTTCCATGGGTTGTAAATCTGACAGAAGTACTTCCTGTTGCCACTCTTCAAAATGGGAAAAAGTCAGGTGAGCATGCTTTGTAACTGTGAGGCATATGAGTCGATTGATCATCATTAATCAGGAAATGGCTTGGAGAAAATGGATGCCCACCTAAACATGCTCACACCTGCAGTGAGAGCAACAATTACACCGTCTAAAACAACTGGAGCTGTGGCGAACAAGGCAGGACAAAGACTTTCTATTTAAAACTTACAACGAGGAGGATGGTAAGGGAGGTAAGAAAAGGTCCAACAGCTCATTGTTCAACTGCTGCAAAATAATATCTTGGGGTTACCAAGTCTCCATAGCAACCATTAGACACCCTTTAGATGCCAATAGTTGTTTGGGAGACATTCCAGAGACGAGGTGTTTCTGTCCAACCATAACAAACATAATCACCTTAAGTTTGCCTGAACTCTACTGGGACCTCAGCTGTACCCGTGTGTTCGGACCAGATGAGACCAAGACTGAGGTTATCTAGAACAAACGCTCCAGGTGGGTTTTCTGTGAAGCAATGGCTGAAAGAACAATCACAACATCTAGAGTGGGTCCTCATAGCACCTGTTTAGTTGTGTGACCACATGCATTTTATCTACTTTCTGTTTTCTTGTAAATACAAAAGTCCTTTTCAGTTTTCATTTCGACTACAGCACAGTTGCAATTAAAACTGTAATAATGAATCCTGTAGCGTATTGTTCTGTATATGAAGCTTGTATTTACTTGGTTACCATTGCAGTTGAAAACACATCAAATTCTTTATTCCTATTTTATCAGATGAGATTAGAAGTTATTTAAAGGAGCGAAATGTTGCGACAGGTTCTGTTGAATAAAGCTTTTTTTTTTTTTTATGTACTAAATGTGACTGGATCGCATTAACGGCTACATGTTCTGTTCATATCTTTAATCACTGTGGCAGAATAAAACAAACTGGTTCCCTGTTGGAGAAGATCAGAAAGTATTGTTTCGCTGTCACCTTTGGGGAAAGATGAACTTCTCTGACCCTTCCTGCACTCTGGTTCTTGTTCATCCTCCAATGCTTCATCAGTTCTTTTCTCAGTTTAAAGATTTACACCAAACTGAATACATGTTGTTGTGGAGCTGAGTTATACTCGTCTTTGACTGTAATGTGCTTGTAAATCCTTTTAAACTCTGGATCTTAGGATGGGTATGTTTCATATGTGAGAATGATAACAGACGGTTCTCCAGAAGCCTCATCACATCCTTGAAAAATTAATGACCTTCACACTTGTCTTTCGTTAAGCTGTTTTGAAATTTTTTTGCATGTTGCATCCATCCATCATCTATACCTGCTCATCCTTTTGGTCGCGGGGGGTTGGTGTCTGTCGCCAGCGGTTATTGGGTGAAAGGCGGGTCCACCCTGAACAGGTTCCCAGTCTATCACAGGACACCACAGAGACATGCAACTATGGATGCACATAGGCAGTCTGGTCACAAGACTGTTACTTGTGAACCCCTAAAATCTGGCATGAGTGGAAGAGTGAAGAGTAGAAACACTGCGGTTGAAAAGTAATCCAGTTTAAATTTTGCCATGCCATGTTGGGAACACATCTCACATGTCCTTTATGGAAGAGTGGGTAGAAGAAAGCTGGAGGGAAACGTGACGGAAAGGTGGATGGATCTTGGTACACGACCACCATGCAACCTTTTAAAGTCTGCAAAAGACTTGAGGCTGTGGTGAAGGTTTATCTTCCAGCAGGATGACCACTCTAAACATGCAACCAGGGCTACAGTGGAATCATTTAAATCACAACATATTCATGTGTTTGAATGGCCCAGTCAAAGTCCAGACATGCATCCAATTGAGAATCTGGGGCAAGACCTTGAAATTTATGTTCACAGATGCTCCATCGAATCTGGCTGAGCTTGAACTATGTTGCAACGAATATGAGACAGATTTTGAAGTCTCTGTGTTCATTGTTGGTAGAGAGATGCCCCCAAAGACTTGCTGCTATAAGAGCAGCAAAGATGAAAGTTCCAATTAAAACTGGGCTGAATGTCTTTTTGTTGCCTTTTTCCTGCAGCTTCTGGACATGAAGGTGTTTGTCGACACAGATTCAGACATCCGCCTGATACGCAGGCTGAAGAGGGACGTCTCTCAGCGTGGACGCGACATCAACGGCATCATCAAACAGTACAATAAGTTTGTGAAGCCAGCATTCGAGCAGTACATTGAACCGACGGTGCAAGTGGCTGACATCGTGGTGCCCAGAGGTTAGTAGCAATTTATGGCACAATGCAGGTGCTTTGCACACTGTTTGAGACTCCCCCTTAATTTAAACATATCTCAGACACCACATTTACATTCAAAATGCTGTAAATAAAACTTGGATCACAGTAAGTCTGTAATTGTGAAAGTATATTTGTACTGATGTTGTGTATTGCTTTTATTTCTTTCAGATTTTAACCCTAGAAATGTTTGACCTGTATTTTCAGAGTTTGCTGATTTAATTTGTCTCAATTTTGTTTCCCTGCAGGTGGAGAAAACTTTGTAGCTTTAGACTTGATTGTTCAACATGTCCACAGTCAGCTGGAGAAGGTAAGGATTCCCATTAATTTCTCTACGTGTTTGTGTTTTACTGACTCAGCTCATGGCCCAGTTTCTCCCGGTTGTTTCAGGACCTTTTAGTTTGATTTGTGGCGATGTTGCGTGTTTGAGAAGTGCTGCTTCAGCTGCCTGCCCTGATAAGACTCCCTGTAAACAGGTCCTGCACTTCTTGCTGTTTATAGGAGGAACAATGTAAACAGTCGGCTTCATTCAGATCAGAATAACCGACACATTTTTAGCTGATTCCTTCTGTAGTCAGCGGACAGCAATGTGATGGGATTTTGCTGTGTTGTCGCTATAAAGTGTGGAGCTGCTTGTAGAAAGTTTGCACACGTGAAGATGGCCTGTCTTGTGCTTTTCTCCCACTTAAATGTTTCAGATCATCAAATAAATGTTAGTGGCAGACAAAGATAACCTGAATGAATAACAAAATGCAGTTTCTACAGGATGTTTTTATTTATTAATGGGAATAAAGCAATCCAACCTGGCTCTATGTGCAAAAGTAACATCAGGATGTGAAACTCAGAACTGATCGCGATAAAACCCCAACACAGAAATTATGCAATAACTGCTAAATCAGAGGTTGGCCATTGTCCCCCAATAGAGGAAAAAGACAAAAAATATAATGGATTATGGAAAAAATATTGGGATTTTCAAACTTTTTTCCACATCAAATTATCCTAAAGTTTTATTCATTCTTAAGCCTGAACGTCAAATCATTTTTTGATTGATCCATCCTTTCATTCAACCCTCTTTCCATTTACCCATCCATCTGTTTGTACGTTTGACCCTCCGTCCGTGTGTAAACTCTAGAAATTTAATTCTGGAAAAAGTTCTGGAGTGTCTAGGAACCTGGCTTCAAGCAGGGAAACATCAAAGACATGCAGGACACAAGTCCATGAGCACCAGAACTGGGCGTCCCTGTGCTAAATGGTTGACAACCATAAAATATATTTTGCAGTATGTCTAGAAGTGAATATAAAGTGTCGTTATCCTGCTGTTGGTCTTATTTTCTTCATTTTTTCGGCATATTAGCCAAGAGCTTTCCCTTATTCATTAATCTGCAACAGTAGGTGCAAAAAAAGTCACTTTAAAGTTTGTTTTTAAGTTTGTAGTGACTGAAAATACTTTTTTGTTTCTGGTGAACTAACGTTTTGCACAAAATTGGGAAATATTTTGCCTCATTAAATCATTAATATCCATCCCCAATTTGTCATTTTTGTTCATTTTTCTCATTCATCTCAACACTTGAATGATTTATTAACATTTGTGTTGCAGATATTCTGCAACATGGAATGAAAGAAAGGCTGTTTAGTTAGGAAGATGTTTTGTATGGATTTACAAGCTTTGTGTTTAAAGAGCTTCATGCAAATAGATCGAAAAACATAGTTTGGCTTAATTTTTAACTTTTTACCATCACTATAGATTTTGACCTAAAGTAGCTCAAGGAGGAGATATTTCTTTAATACGTCAAGCTTCTCCTGCAGCTTGCTGATGAAGATGCACTAAAACCAAAACGTTTCTAAATGAGAAAATATGAGAAATTATGTTAACGATTCCAAGCAAAATTCAGTGCAACATTGTAGTTACCCTTCAAGATATTAAAAGCTTTTGTAAAAATGATCCCTCGAAACTTTCTTTTTGCTGCCCTCGTTCCTCCTGCCTTCCTTTTTCCTTCCTCACCTCGCTGACCTCGGTAAGGCAGCTCTTTAGTCGTTATCCGAGATTAATGACGCTGTAAGGAGAGGTGTCCTCCATCTTTCTTCTCCTCGTTGTGCTGTCATCCATTCACTTTATGACCTACAGCCAACTATGATCTGTTCCACCTTCAACATATTCATTCATGGCTATCAGCAGAACACATCAGTTACACTCAGGGCATGACGCCTGCAGTATGCAACATGAATGAGGGGGAAGCTCATTCAAATGTGCCAGGATAGACGGACACACGGATAATTAGTAATTCACAAAACTTTCTTTGAAAAATCTAGAATTTTATTGTTTTCCTAAAACTTTCACTGCAAATTTCTTTCCCATCAGAGGTTGGATGAGTGTTTAACTCGACTCATTACAGCAATTTTACAAAAACAAAGTAGGATGTTGTAATTTCTTTCCTTTCATATGGTTTGATTGAAGCTTTGGATCTCTTGATCCAAAGACGAGACAGAAATTACTTCTCCGTTAAACTGATTCTGTTAAAACTAAGTGCTTCAATTTGTCTTTTATACAATCGACTGGAAGCATGAACACATTGTTTGCATGTAAACCGGGGAAAAAGATTTACTCTGCAACACGTCTACGGTGGAATCGTCTGTTGGCCTCTGAAATTCACAGTAACCTTCATGGAGAGTTTATCTGCAACAGCTTTGTCTCAGTCTATCGAGCACGCTGTTGAGCTAACTGATAAAATCACTCACTGTTTCAAACCCTTTTTCCACAGTGAAATAAAATGATCACACTCACTAAAACCTGATTTATGATACCGTTGAACATTTGTTCAGCCAGACATGAAATTAATATTCATGGCTGAGGAGTCGGGATGTGTAGAGTCAAACATTTCAGCAGAGGAATGTTATTTTTTTTGCTTTTAAAGGTCCGAGTTTCTTTTATTTCGCTCACACTGTATGTGTTTTTGTGTGTGTCCTTGTATGTGCCTGACCCCTCCTTGCCTGGCTGAACGCTGTGTAACCATTCCAGCGTGAGATCAATGTGAGGTATGACTGTAACGGCTTTTTATTTTGTTTCTCATTGCAGCCAAACATTTACTCCCCTCTGCTTCCAGTTTCTCCACACAGTGATGTTGGGGAAACTACATTTAAAAAAATAGCCAGTTTTTGGTTGTTTATTTGGATTGAAGATTTTTCCTTTAACCTGCCTGATCAGTGTCACATCTAACGCCGTCTGTTTAAGGTATAAACATATTAAAAGTGTAGATGGGTGGTGTTTAGGTCATTGCACTGTTTAAAAAAACCTTTCTACAGGACTGTGATAATTTAACCAACACATGGTGTCAAATTACAGACAATATGACATCAATACCTCAAAAGTAGTTTCAACTGCACTAAGTTTTAAACATTAAATCTAAACCAGAGTTTAAAAAAAATGTTTTCTGCAAATTTTTTGTCAAGGCAATTCACTCTTTTTAAGGTGCAATAGATGTATTGTTTCCAGAAATTGACCAAAATAATTTTAATTTTTTTTATTATTAACAAGCAGCCCTTGTTTTTCTATTTAAAATTGTGAGCCATCGTAAACTGCCTTTAGCATTAGCAATTAGCATGGCTACCATATTTAAACCGACAGACTTTGTGTGAATTTAGACCCTTAGCCCTAAGATGTATAAAAGATGCCAACATTTATAAATCCTGCATGTTTCATGATACTGAAAGTTTTCTTTAATCCTTCCGCCTTCCTGTTATCAGCAAGTAGTCTTGCTCTCTCACAGGCTGAATAAACTGCAGACATGTCTGGACAGTTTCTACGGAATAGCTCCCAACTTTGAGAAATAAAATCCCATTCTTCAGTTACCCACCGGCTGATCAACCATCAAGATGAAATTCCTCCAGTCACCGACCATTTTCTCGGTGCATGTCTTATTTATTCATGCTAAAAATGTGTGTTCTTGGTCTGCTTTGTGTAGATGTTTCCACGTCGTTCGTCCTTCTTCTACAGGCGACGCACTTTTAACAGAACCAGACTCAGGATGGGCGTCTGCCTTAATTAGCCGAATGAGTAATCAGGATTTTTGGATAGTGAAAATTCTGTCTATAATACGCCTCCTGAAGAAATTATTTATATGGTTTTTGATGCATTTTGAAAAAAGCTTTAAGGCCCTGGCCAATCAGCGTTCCCTACACTCACATAGTATAGCCTACAGCCAATGTCTAATGTATAGATATTAGCTTTATGCTTTGTCAGAAGAGGCTGGATGTTAAAGTGTTTTATTCTAGATTCTCAAATGTTTCTGTGTAGAGGCATACGGCCCATTTTATAATCACAGATGGATTTGGGGGGATCAAAGCCGATTGATTAAGGATTTCCTGATGATTTAGATGCAGCCTCTTTATGGGCTTAGAGACAACACACACACACACACACACACACACACTTCTCCATCTTTGACAGTCCCCAACATATGGCTCTAACTACTTGGGAATGAGCTTCCGTCCCACGTGGGACTGCGATGGTGATGTTCTCATCAGGGACCATTTCATTTGATCCTTGCTTGAAGAAACATACCCTCACAAGATCCACTATGTTCTACAAAGGGTTACATCTCCTTGAAGGAGTCATGCATGCATACCTTGCCTTTTTAATCACTCAATGTAAGGCTTCTGGATTCAAATATGCTCCAAACTTAACCTCAACAACTAAGGTATTATCAGACACCACACACCTCAGAAAGATTAAATGCTACTTAATTCATGTTTGTAGTTCGCTACCTAAGAACAATCTGATTTAAACGAACATGTCCCAACATGAAGTCCATTCATTATTCAGCTGCATCATCATACCATCAGGTCTCAACCACCTCAGTTAAATAGTTTTGTGTTAATTTTATTTTCTGTGCTGCACTTTAAGATGATCAAAGTTACAGTAAAGCTGCTGCTCTCATTCTATTGTTGCTAAAAACAAACCAAAAAATCTAACAAATTAAGACATGAAGGCTGCATTTTTAATGTTTATGACTCTGCACATTGTACGTGTAGTTCTGCAATAAAATCTAGATGTTATTTAAAACGTCAGCTGACAAAACATACATTCGCGAAGTAAACTGCACTACTAATTTGGAAATGCACGTACATTGGTCGCTTTATTGTGGCAGAATGAAGAGGGTGTACATGACAGACTCTCAGATTTTGCTCTCATATTGTTTTCTCACTACAAAGTCGCTAAAGTTTCTTAGAAATGTCTCAGTTAACAGCAGCTGCTCGCTCCAGAGTAAACGCTGTTTAATGTCGCCACAGTAAGCTGCGTTCAGTTCAAGTTCCTTTGGTAGATAGATCAGCCTTTGTCAGGTTTAGTCTTCTCAGTACTGCAGGCTCTCATGGACTCATTTTCTGCATGTGCTCATGCACAACACTACCTGTGCTAAGTACTACCACAGGTTGACTAACTTGACTGTTTTTGACATCACCAAAAAACTGGATGAGTTGCACATTTTATAGCGTTTTTTTCATGCATAATCTACATTTCAGATATTTTTCTGTTTGAGTGTCAAACCATACAAAGCTTTCAAGATCCAATTCATCGTCTGTATCTTTACCTGCTTTAGAAGTTAGTTTCCTGCAGCCATGTTTGCATAAATCAACATACAATCAGGCCAAAATTGATGCTGCCTATTTATACCGTTTAAAGTTGGATGTTTGTGATAAAGATCTGAACAATTTAAAGTTGAAAATGGCAGGTAGAAGAGCCGCTGCATGCTACAATACTTTGTGGATACAAAGTGCAGAAAAAGTTGGATGATAAACTCTTACGGCTGCTCTAAAGTTTGCAGAAAGTCTGACTTTTGGCAGAAAAGCCAACAGTCGTGACTCCAGCCTCTTTAGGCTGTTTATATACGGGAGTTAATCTGATTAGCTTCAGCAGTGTTAATCTGCACCAAGCCCTGTTAATAAATGCTGACATAAATCGCAGATTAATTTGTTAAATGTGCAAGAGCTCTGGCTGCTCTTTTAGGTGTGAGATCTGAGCAGAACTAAACAAAGAACCCTAATTTAAGCCCACTTAGATGAATTGATCTGATCGTGCTGCTCATCAGCGCAGAGCTGGAAAGCATTTGTCCAGTGTTGCACGGCAGTGATCTGTCAGAGCTGTTTCACTACTCAAAATGTTCTTTCTCTCCCTTGTTCTTTGTTTTTTGTGTGCTTTGTGGTGTTCTGCAGAGGAAGCTTCGCTGGGATATGTGAGGCCCGACTTCTGCATCTTCTGTTAAAATTTAAAAAGCACAATCCCGCTGTTTTCATGCACTCCTGGCTTACTAACATTTGCTGCATGTTTTATTTGTAATGGAAGGCAACATGCTTGCTTTGGATATTTTGCTCAAGATTTGAAGTCATGGCTGGCAACATTTTTCCCTAATTTGCATTTTGGTGTATTAAAACAAATGCATGACTTATTTCTTGCAGAAACTGAGCACATTTTATGTAAAAAGTGTAAAGAGAGCAGCAGAAACTGACATTTAGCTCTGTTTGATGTTTTGCAGCACTTTAAGCGTGTTTTGTGTAAAACAGTTTATTAGCAGTGTCATCTAGACCAGGGATCAGCCACCTTTACAACCCAGAGAGCCAGTTCTCCCCTTTGCTCCTGTTAAATAAAATATGTCTAGAGCTGCAAAATCTCCATGACCCTTTAAGCGGAAAAACAGCACTCGTCATTTTTCATAAATATGGACTAGCTTGTTTTATTGTTAAATAATAAAACCCCAGTTATTTATTTAACCTTTTAGGTTTTAGAAAAAGAAAATGAATGCATTGAAATGTTTTCACAGATGTTCTGTTTGACAGATCATTAAACTGAACTTCAGTCAGTCGGTTATCCCTGCAGTTCATGTAGATAAACTTTGACCCCATGTTATTAAAATGCCTTGTTGAACACAGGGAATGCTCTGGCTCATGATCCTCCAACTGAAAAAGAATAACACTCGTTCAAAGTTTAGATGTAAGCTGCAGTCGGTGGCAGTGTTGTTCAGATTAATTTGTCTTAAATGGCTTTTACCAATTCCTTTAATTCTATATTGGGGTTTCTGTGCAGTTGGGAAAAGTCTGGAAAATTATGGAATTTGGTTGAAGTATTTTCCAGATCTGGATTAGTTTAGGAAAAGAGAAAAGAGGATAGAAAGATATTTGCATCTCCAAACTTTATTCGCTATCCAACTCTCTAATAGTTGCCTTCCTTCATCCGTTTGTCCATCGGAACATTCGTCTGTCAGTCTGGAGAATTTTGAGATGCTGATGGGAAAATTGTGCAGAAACTTTGCTGAATTACAAACCTAAACTAAAGTTCCACTGATCATTTTCAACACAACTCTTAGCAAATAATTCTTTTTATTGTAGTAATGCATAAAAGAGAAAAATCTCATTGTTTTATGTTTCATTTATTTTTGGCAGATCGGCTCTCGCCTCTGCTCATCAGGGTCAACCTTTACCCAAAACCCTCAGTGTGATGGAAAGCACACCTCAGGTCTGCGGCATGCACACCATCATCAGGTCAGAACACACTCTGCACATTTTACATGAAATGTCAGCAAAAAGTTGCTTTTCTTTGACAAAGCGATCCCAAGAGAATCATTTCTGTATCAGAGCATCACGCAAGCTGCAGAAAACGCTGCAGGGGTTGAGCTGATTTTAACTCTGGGTCACAGTCATTCTGTTTGCTGCTGCTCTTTCTGTTTTATGTAGGAACAAGGAGACTAACAGAGACGAGTTTATCTTCTACTCCAAGAGATTAATGAGGCTGCTGATAGAACATGCCCTCTCCTTCCTGCCCCTCAAGGTGAGGCTTTTCAGCATGAACATTAACTGACCTTGCTGCTCAAATCTGGTGTGGCCACAAGGTGTCGTCAGCCTGAAGTTGACTGGCACAGTAACAGTTGGCCTCACCTCAAACCTGAATTTTATTTCCACATGTTTCCGTTTCTTGTTTTTGGTTCCGTCCAGCCGGTTTCGGTGGAGACACCTCAAGGCACCATCTATGACGGAAAGAGGCTGAGCGGTAAAAGAGTAAGTATCAATTCTGCATAAAGTGTCTCGCCAACTTTCTACTTCACCTTCACTGATCCATGCAGAAGATGGAGTATGTTGTGTTGGATAAGGATGGTAGAGATCCCTCCATCCGTCCAGTCAGATATTCACAGAAATATCTGCTGTACAGTCATATTCAATAAATTCAAATATTATTGAAAACCATTTATTTCAGTAACTCTGTTCACTTAGTGAAAAACTTATAGATTAATTACCCCCAGACTGATGCTTTCATTTAAGATTACAATATTACATCAGACCAATAAAAGACTGTTTGGGCTCAATGTAGTTTAGTATCTGCTTAAAGGTACCAAAAGGTACTTTTTATCTGACAAACGAGCCTCATCGGAGCACAGATTATAATTTATTCATAGCAAACCTCTCTGAAACATTGACTAAAGAGGATCTGAGTACTCGTAAAATTTGAGTGTGAAAAAGTTTGAAATGTCGACTAAGAATTTGTAGGAATCCTGTAAAGCTGAATGGTGATTGGTTAAAAGTGCGAAGAATCGAGGAAAACCACTGATTTCATCCCAACAATGATTAAGCACGAAAAAAAGATTGAAAATATTTTCCAGCAACCAGTTTTACCCCAAAAGAAAAACATTTCCATCCTTTCAGAGCTCTTGTCTTTTCCGTCAAGGGTGTGTACAGATTTGAATGTTTGGACATTGTCCATTGGGCTCTTTATTGGGGCAGAATAATTAATATATTTAG
The DNA here is from genome assembly GCA_036173005.1 of Crenichthys baileyi. Lineage (NCBI taxonomy): Eukaryota > Metazoa > Chordata > Actinopteri > Cyprinodontiformes > Goodeidae > Crenichthys > Crenichthys baileyi. The sequence goes on from JAHHUM010000610.1 coordinate 726,781, forward strand.
CACAGTGACAGGCAGTTGCTGTGACCTGTTTGATTCGGCTCTGGGGAGAGTCTACTGCAACCTTTGAATTTAATCCCCCTTTTTTACAAGGCATCAGGGATTTGTTAGGGTGTTAATTTGCAGGATCTATAACTGATGCAGTGAATGTGGTTCGTTGTCTTAACTATGAGGTTCCCATTCTGTCTGTGGACTTGTATCTACGTAAATGTTAAACGTTATACAGCAACAACACACCCAGAAGTTGGCTAAAGGTCTGCCAGGGCTGCCCCCTAGTGGCAGCAATTTGCATGACTACTGGTAACTCACAATTGCAGATGTTGAAGCTGGACAATGACGTCTTTGTTGTTGAAAAACCTTCAGCAGAAGCATTCAGAATCAACTGTTCTTGTTCTTGTAAGATCACTGGCGTTTCCATCCTGAGAGCCGGAGAGACCATGGAACAGGCTCTGACCGCCGTCTGTAAAGACATCCGACTGGGAAAGATCCTCATTCAGACCAACCACGATACAGGAGAACCTGAGGTTTGTGTGTTTAGAAGAACATCTCATCTCAGTGCCTGCGTGAACTTAATGAGTTCTCCCTGCAGCTTCATTACCTTCGTCTGCCTAAGGAGATCAGCGAAGACTATGTCATCCTGATGGACAGCACCGTCTCCACCGGAGCTGCTGCTCTCATGGCTGTCAGAGTTCTGTTGGTGGGTCCGTTTTTATAGATTGTATTGTTCATTGTATTGTATTGTTTAACACGCCTGTTGTAACAATTAATTCTTATAATAAACAATCAGGAATTTTTAAATTCGCCTTCAAACTTCTGAGACAAAAACTAGTGAATTATTTTTCGAATTTCTGATTATTGCTGATTTTTTTCTTCTCTCTTTATTCTTGGTGAAGGATCACGATGTGGCCGAGGACAAGATCTTCCTGCTCTCGCTGCTCATGGCAGAGATGGGCGTCCACTCGGTGGCCTATGCTTTCCCTAAAGTCCGTATCATCACCACCGCTGTGGATAAGGAGGTCAACGACCAGTTCCACATCATTCCAGGAATTGGTGAGAAGTGAAATTATTTTCACTTCGGCTGAATTTAATGAAAACAGTTCAAAATCAGCCGAACACGAGTGACTAAGACTACGTTCACACTGCAGGTCTTGATGCTGAAATCAGGGTGGTCGTTCAAACTACTAATTAAATGTGACCCCCGTCGAACTTCAGTCTGAACGGTTCTCGACCCCAAAGTGACCCCCATGCGCAGAAGGAGAATGTAGACGTTACACAGCAGCACACTGCTTATGGAAATAATAATGGATGTTGGCGTCTCTTTGTTTTTATTAAGCTGTTGGGCCGACAATATTCTAACCACATCTTAACAAGGCAAAGAAAGGTACGAAAAAAGAGCACAGCTATTAACAACGGGCTTTTGTGGAGCAGTGACTGAAGTCTGTGTGGATGCGTAGTCGGAGCCAAGATAATAATGTAAAAGTCAGATGAAATGCAACATGACCGTTCATACTGCAGATATTCGGATGTGTGTCTGATTTAGTACCACATATGAATGGTACCACATTTTTTGGAGGTAAAAAAATCTGAATTGCAGCCTCCAGACTTCCATTACAAGATGGATTTGGGTCACATTTGCTTGCAGTGTGAACATAGTCTAAATGTACGAACTACACTGCTGATGCAATAAAAGAATAACATAATTAAATTAATTCAGTGTATTTATGTAGCACCAATTCACAATAAATGTCATCTAAAATCACTTCACCAGATAAACTGGTCCAATGTAAATTCAACTATGCAGACCCCGATAATTCAGTTCAAACCAATCCAACTGATTCCAATACAATCCAATCATGTAGTCGGATTAGATCCAGTTATATTAGGCCCAGTTCAATTAAATTATCATACAATTTTAACTGTAACACAGACTCCAAATTGGTAAAACATATTTATCTAAACAAGCACGGCTGATTGGCTGATAGTTGTTGACTTTGCAGCAGTCTCTCATTCCAAGCAAGTATGTGGCAACAGTGGACAGAAAACACTCACTTTTAACAGGAAGAAACCTCCAACAGAACCAGGCTCCGTATGAGCGGCCATCTGCTGCAACGAGCTTGAGGTTTTAGAGGACAGGGAGGAGACACAGGGAAGATGCAAAAGGACTGAGCCAGGAGTACTTTCTATGAGAAAGAAAAACAAAGAGATCACACAGTTCACAGCAGCAATAGCGTTGCTGTGTTCAGGACCACTAAAAAAAAATCATTTTTTTTATATTAAATTAAAGGGAAATCATGGTAAACTTTGTAATGTTTGCAGTCTTTGGTGATGTCATATCTGCTATTTTTCTTCAGGTAACTTTGGGGATCGTTACTTTGGTACCGACGCTCCATCAGATGTTTGTGAAAGCGATGAAGGGATGGACTTCTGAGGAGGAATAAACACATCTGAATGTTACAGGAGCACTTCGCTGTGAAAGCAGCAACTGGAAAATAAATTCCAGCTTAATCTGCGTGACTAAAACTACCAAGGTGCTCTAAACTTGTTCCTGTTGGATCCCAGAGAACGAGGTCGATGTGGAGGGAAATCTGCTTTATGTGCATAAGCTTACAGAAGCGTTTAAAGGGACCAGAGTCGAATGTATCCTGTCGTGCAGGGATACCGTTGGTTGGCTCTGAATCATTCCCAGAACTGGGCTCACTTCCAGACCATTTGCTTTCATAATTACAGGCCATATTGTTTTGTGTGTTAATTTCTCCTGTGATGCTTTTAGGGTCCTTTTTATGTCAGTTTACTAAAGAAACTTAAAATTGGCAAATATCTCTTAGGATTGTTGCACTATCCAAGGCCCGATATTGTAAATAAATAAATTTAAATTCAGCGTAGATCCAGCTAGATCTGTGCTCAGTTTTAATTGGATTTAACAACAGTTGCTGTTAATCTATGTTTTGCACTAAGATGTTGCATGAATATAAGGCAACATTTTCATCTCTGAAGATTATTATTCTCCACGTTTCTGTCCGAATTTAATATATTGGTGCATGGTTAGCAGGGGGATACGATGATGTTGGTTAGGTTGAAGCTTTCTGGAAGAATTTGGGCACATTACAGTTTATTGTCTGCAAGCAAAGCTGTAAATGTTCTTATCTCAGGCAACTTGCACCAAAAGGGGACACCAATCATAACTACTTGAAGATTGATGATACAATGAAAAAGTCAAAGATTTAACTTATTTTTTTTTGTTTTTTTTTATTTTTTTATTTTAGTCCACAAATTATAATATTGCTTACTTAAACAATGTTTGCCTATAAGAGCTTGATTTGTATTGTTTTTTTTAACAATGCAACAGGTTTTGTTGGTCCTGTATTTTAAATACCGTTGTATTATGGGATTTGGTCAGAGATAATTTGTCATAGGTTCAGGTTGTGTATGTAAACTGGCCCTTAAAGGGACCTGTTTTGCTGCTGTTTAACCAAGTTTTACATGGTTATTTATTTTGTTTACAGGAAACTACATTTTCCATATCACACATCTGTAAATGAAATATTTTATTCAGTTTTTTGCAGAGATATAGTCAATACAAGTCATTTCAGGTTATTTTAAAAGATTGTTCATTTTAGCCTTGCTACTGTCAAAGTTTAAAGTCAGACATTTCCTCAGTTGTGCTCAGCTACAAATGTGTTCATTTTTTATCCAGGTGTCATCATGTGTCTTTAAGTTCATAAAATATAGTGATATGCATTTATATAATATATATGAAATCAAAATACAGCTGACTTGAAATAACTTCCAGGTATTACTTGTATGAATGCTTACCTCATAAGGTAATTTTCTGAAAAACACTGCTGCCAGTATTCACCTTAGGCATCCAGAGGAACAATAAATTTATGTACTCTGGTAATCTGTGCCATTTTATCTTGTATTAACTGCCATAAATGGATACTTACCCTGTTTCTGTGAGCGTCACGTTGCTTAAACAGAATTAATAAATACTTCAAACTGAGAAACGTTTTATTGTGTGAAACTTTTATTTTGGTGCATATCGTGGATGTCCACTGGGTGGCAGCATAGGCTCAATTTTATCGTTTACAGCGGAACTTACGCACTTCTGATGCTACCTTTATGAACTACTGGAAATTGGATTGTGCTCCTAAAATATTCCCCTTTTTAATGCAGGTAAATCTCAGTAAATGAGTATGACATCAGGAAATAAGTTATTTCAGTAATGCGGTTCAGAGAGTGAATATTAAATACAAAATAGAATCAATAGACAAGTGATATACATAAATTTTAACAGTTTGTGTTTATTTTGATTAAGGCTAACAGCTACTGAAAACTATTGCACACCAATAAAACCATAGAACTAAGAGCCATGGTTAATAGAGTGCTGGATATAAGCATGTTGATGGAGAGTTGAGTGGGAGGAAAAGTGTGGTTTATAAAGGGTGCACAAGAGAAAAAAAAAAGATTTCTACAGCCTTGAGAGGCTTGTTGAAAGAAAACACTTTCACAAGGCATAGACTGGATCAGTGCTGGTCAAGGCTTTCAGAGACGCCACACAAACTTATTCAGGGCGTGGGCTAGAGTCGCCTTCCTTATGTGAATAACTGACCCAGACATCCCTGAGTCATCTTACCAGGGCTCACCTCCATACCACGCTGCATTGATGCACTAACTCATGCTAATGGTGCCCTAATCAAATACTGAGTAAATATTTTCTTGAGTACATGGACATACTTTTTGGTTGGTTTCGTGTAATCTAATTTATGAGAAACTGATTTACAAGTTTCTCATTAAAAGAAATAAAAATAAATGCATGAAATATACAGTTCTATATGTGTTGTTCTATGAAGATGTTCTAATTTACTTAGATGCAACTGTAAATATAATCTTAAATTACAGCCATTGTTTAAAAGTTCCAGGAATTTAGTGAGTCGGGACACCGTTTTTTTTTAGGTAGCTCAAAAATCCGAGCTAATGCGAGGACGTGAAGGCATCGTTAACTCTTCTCTGGCTTCAGCCGGGCTCACTAATGGGCATGTAACACATTTTGTTTTTACTGTATTTTCTTCTAGGTTATTTTCTTTAAAGCACTGTTAGGGGGGTTAACTTACTGTTATTTTGAAGACATAAATCGCCTGAAGGTGGAATTTTTTAAAGAAACTTAAAAACAACTGAAAAACTTCCGCATCTTTTAACACGTCTTCTTGGCCAAAATCCTTAAAG